>JAQIXL010000319.1:0-36699 GCA_034700245.1 Poikilolaimus oxycercus
TCGAGGCGAAGGAGTCCCTGATGGAGACGTCGGGCTCGGGCTACACCACGGGCCCCTCAACTCTCGACCCGAAGCCCGCCGAGGGAGGCGACGTCTGACCTCCTTCCCTCTCCCCTCTCCCCCTCCTTCTTATCATTCTTCCTCCATTCATTCAACACATCTCCTATTCGAATAAACGGTCTTCTTGAAGATGATTGTTGACCTTGGCAGAAGTGATATTACGAAATCTTCTGTTTATGGTTTCTAATTCCTCTAACTCTTGACAATCATGGCTGCAGCGGCGGCCTTTCTCGCCGCAGCGAGGGCCTTGAGACGAGCGATGAGACGAGCCTTCCTCTCCTGATACTTGGGCTCGGGCGCCGGAGCAGGTCGTGGGCCTTCCTTCGATCGTCCCGGGCAGGGACAATAGTTCGCGTCGCTTCCAACTTCTCCAGGTCGACCAGGCTGCAATGCATCAGTTTCTCCCTTTCACAACAAGAGCCCTTACCGGTCCAGGAATTCCAGGGCTTCCAGCGTCTCCCGGCGAGCCAGGAGGTCCAGGCGGTCCCACGGGTCCTTGAGGGCCAGGTCCAGCAGGGTTTCCAGGGCGTCCAGGCTGTCCAGGCAATCCAGAAGGTCCTGGAGGACCGGGCGGACCCGGTGCACTGCGTCCCGAGGATCCCGGGGCACCGGGAGGTCCAGGAGGTCCGGGTTGTCCC
Organism: Poikilolaimus oxycercus; assembly: GCA_034700245.1. NCBI lineage: Eukaryota > Metazoa > Nematoda > Chromadorea > Rhabditida > Rhabditidae > Poikilolaimus > Poikilolaimus oxycercus. The sequence goes on from JAQIXL010000319.1 coordinate 699, forward strand.
GGTCCACCATCGGGGCCGGGCGGGCCAGGAGGGCCTGGGGGTCCAGGGAGTCCAGCTCCACCTCCAGTTCCTGGAAGACCCGGGTTGCCTGCAGGTCCAGGCAGTCCAGGATGTCCATCGGGACCCGGAGGCCCGGGCGGTCCGGCCGGGCAGCGAACGCAGGGTGTGTTCTGCGGACCCGTGTTCAGAGCAACGCCGTTGGCACCAGGACGACCGGGTTGGCCTGGCGCTCCAGGTTCTGGAGAAGGTCTTTCGTCTTCTTCTTGAAGAACTAACCTCCATCGAGTCCAGGGAGTCCCGGGGGACCAGGCGGTCCAAGTGGGCAAGCGTTCGCCTTGCAGACGGGTCCACAGCCGCCCGCTTGGTGTTGGATGGCCGGGCGGACAATCGGCTGTTGATAAGTGGGATAGGCCGGGGGACGAAGAGCGTAGCCTCCTCTGAAAGATTTGAACTTGAAAGAGAACAAAGGGCATTGAACCTCTTCTCTCGAAGGATCTGATCGAAGAGGGTGTGACGCTGGGAGAAGGGACGGCGATCTTGCTTGGCGATGAGGACATTCCAGGCATCGTTCGCCATCACCTGAAGAAGACTCTCAGAGCAGTTTCAACTCTTCGAACCTTCCACTCATCGATGTGAACCGTGGTTCGCTCGCCGAGTTCGTTGATTTCATTGAGAAGATGTGCGACGGAGATAATGGCGCCGATGACAGCCGCCGCCGTGAGGAGACCCACACTCCAGGTGACATAATAGACCGCTCCCTCCTTCATTCTTGCCACCCTGGAAAGTTGCAGATTCAAGGAGGGAATATCATGAGGATGCAATTTCGCCAAGCGTTACTGCGTTGGTCGGTCCCAATGTCTCAAAGCAAAATGGCAGCAAGTGACAACGATCCGCACGGAAAGGAATGCTCACCTTTGTCTCGTCGAGAAGGGCAGTCGAAGGTGGTTTTGCCTTGTTGTCCACGAGCTTTTATTGTGGCGCCCGGAAAGCGGTCGGAGAAAGAAAGAAGGGAATGAAGAAGAAGAAAGAGAAAGCAGGTGAGAACGAGTTCCATCATTCCACGACGACTCGTGCAAGAGCTGGCAACACCCTCGGGCGCGTGCTTTTCTGTAGTCGCTTCGTCACTTTGAGAATGCATCAAATTCCTTCATTTCTGGACTTTCTGTAAGAGTGAACTTCTTGAGGTTCTACGCGCCTCACTCGGCCTAACAAGCATTCTGTTTTGTTTCCTTGATCATCAAGACAATGAGAGAACAATGGAATGCATCATCACCACGATTCGCCCTTCTCGTCACACTTCCCGCCCTCTCTTTTGTCTCGATTCCTTTGTGTTGGCGGCAACCGATGAAGTGGCGGTTTCAATTTGCCTTCATTCGTCCATGAGTGGGATGCCAGCGATAGTGTCATACCTTTCGGTCAACCATTCACAATATGAGCTCGCAAGGCCAGCATATCGGAAGTGAAATCAAAGAAACTCTATGCACATTGCCGTTTCAAGAGTTTTCTCATTTCTTTATTCGCAAAACTGCTTTGATGAGTCCGTTGTAGCCTTGTTCACACAAAGGACTTTCAGTTCTCACCCTCGTTGGAGTCTCGGCGCGTACTTGGCTTGGATCCTGGCTTTGAGTTCTTCGTTCATCTTCCTCTCTCCCTCTCCTTGTCTCTGTCTCCTATTCACTCTCCTTGCCAAGTTCCGATCATAAGGAGGTCTAGGAGGTGAGAATCTCTGCGAAGTCTCGATGGCCAGATCATTCCCCTGGTTTGATCCTCGATAGTCTCGTGGTCCGAAACTCGGTGGAAGGGGACGCTTCTCCTCTTCTCTCGATTCAAAGGCTTCACTGGGAATGGGCGAAGGCGGACTTGGTCTCTCAGTGTAAGCCTCAGCCTTCGCAATGCTCAATCGGTTCAAGGCGGGGGTCGACTCTCTTGGTGGTAGAATGAAGCCCGTCGTCACAAAATTGGCTGGCGTCGTCGGAGGAGCGGGCGCTGTCGGCGTTGAAGGAGCGGGACGACGATTCCTCGCCGTGTAAGACTTCGCTCCGAGGGAGCGGCCATATTCTCCAGGCGGCCGATCCCTCTCGTAGGACTCGACGGCCGCGTCTTGAGAGGAGCCTCGAAGGGGACACGGACAATAGCCGCTGTCCGGTCCGTGAGCGCCTCCGGGGCCGGGCTGAAACACATTCTTGTCTGCCTTTTCTCTCTTCAACGCACATATCCAGGAGTGCCGTCGTAGCCGGCAAGACCATCATCGCCTTGAGGACCGGGAATTCCTGGAGGACCGGGAAGACCGGGCAAGCCGGGGTATCCACAAGGCCCTAGCGGACCTGGAGGTCCAAGACATCCAGGCGCGCCCGGCTCTCCTGGTTCATTGATGACGAGAGTCGAGTCTTGACCAGGAACTCCGAGTGGACCAGGGCAGCCCGATGCACCTGAAAAGACGATAAATATAGACAATTCAACCGACGATGCTTCGCCCTCAGACTGGCGAATTCAATGAGATTTCAAGAAGTTCTGAAACAGCGAATTGCACCAACCGTCATATCCGGGTTCTCCAGGTTCACCAAATTGCCCGGGGCACCCTGGCCTTCCTGGTCGTCCTGGCTCTCCAGGCAGGCCTGGAGGTCCGACGGGTCCTGAAGCGATAATCGTCAAAAACTTTGCAATAACTTGCCTGAACATCCAGGAACTCCAGGAGGACCGGGATAGCCTGGTGGACAAACGATGCAACCTGGCTGCTCTTGGTCGTAGATGAGAGAGACGCCTTCGGCTCCTGGCTGTCCATCAAGGCCATCTTCTCCCGGATCTGAACTTCGACGATTTCTTTTGAAACCAAGAAAGGAGACCTCCTGGAATTCCGGCTTCACCTCTCGGTCCCGAAGGGCCAGACGGACAGTTCCTCGCTTGTGCTGCACAGTCTGAAACAATCTAGTCATATAACGGACACACAATCTCCTTATAATAAAAACCATTTTGCGAAGTTATTGTTTCCAGGGTCTAACCGCATTGTTGTTGTTGCTGGGCCGGCGGCTGCTCTACTGCTGCTGTGTATGAAGGCCTCGGTTGATAGGAAGGCGCTGGATAGGACGGAGCCGCCGAGGGATAAGTCGAAGAAGAAGGATAGGCTGCCGACTGTTGTGAGGGATAGCTGGGCAGGGAGTCATAGCCCGAGGCGGTGCTCGGGTATTCGATGCTCCTCGGTCGAGTCGGGGACCTCGTCCAAGCCATCATTCGACGTCTTCAACAACTCCTTCCAACACGTCAGCCTCTCACTTTTGATAAAAGACATCTCTTCGACTCCTCGGCAGCTCGAAAATCATCTCGGACCAGGCACGATCGGCCGTTGACTAAATCGGTCTTTTACTAGAAGGAGAAGGCACCTTGAAATCCTTGAGGTCGTCGACGCTCTCGGCGTAGAAAGCATTCAGGTCTCGCACAATATGAAGAAGGAAGAGGACGCAGACAGCGAAGAGGAGAGTCACCGAAGTGAGCACTCCGCCGACTACATGACTAGTCAGGCCCATCCTGAAAATAAAAGAGCAATGAGCAGACAAGACACGGTTTCGAGAATTTCATAAATAAACTAGAGGTTGAAATGAATAGTGCGAACGGTCTTCATCGGCTTTTACAATAGAATTCATCATGAGCTGCACTAAGTGAGTGTAAAAGATCCAGAGAAGTCTCTGAGCTTGGAAACGCCTTTGTTGCTCCTTTTATCCTGAATGTTCTTTGAAGGAAAGAAGCGAAGAGATCTTGTTGGTTGCTCTAAGAAAAGGACACTGAACGCAATGCCACGGGCCCGTTCTCAAGTGCTCGTTGGTCTCATTTCAAGGATCCTCAAAGTGGCGAGCCTTTTTCTTGCATCATCCATCCCTTCTTTTATTCAATGAGACGGTCTTGAATGTGCGAGACTCCGAGGAATAACCGCCAAGAGAAGGGCAAACTTTCTTCTTCGCAGCGGGTGCGAGTGGAGGTCGCGTTCGAGGTCTTTTGAGTCAGTCTCTAGTCATCGCCTTCCTCCTTCTCCTTCGATGCTCTAGTCTCTCTAGCTACAGAAAAGTGGCGTCTGCTTTGTGGCAATACAAACTCGAGGCTGAAACCTAAACGAAGGAAGAGGGAAGATGACGAAGAGAGGGAAGAAGAGCTACAAGAACCGTGGTTTGTGCCTTTTCTGCGAATGAATGAACGACGAGCAGGCGAAGAATTTATTGCAGGAGTTACTATTGCGCTCGTTTACACCGTACGTGAAACGTCCGTGCGATTTTCCTTCAAGCACTTCCAAATCTTAGTTGTTAGCCGTAGCTCAACTGTGAACTCTTATTTGCTCGATGGGAAGCAAAAACGATTACGGATTGACGGATTGTAGGGTTCGACTCCAGTGTTATAAAATGCTCTGCGAATTTTAAGCAGCCTTTCTCATCTCCTGAGAAGATTCTTCATAAGAGCAAAACATCATCTTAAAGGCCCTCGAACTCGTCGGGAATGTTATTGACTCAAGTGGTTGGTGCGAGGGAGGGCCGAGAAGAGAAGAGAAAACCTCCTCCACCGTGCATTTCCGGGGACTCAAACGAAAACCGAGGAAAACTCCCTCCTCCTCCGCTGCCTTGCTGGTCGCCCTTCGCTCTTCCTCCACAATAAGTCCTTCTTGTTTGCTGAGCGGCGACATCATCCTCCCCATTCACCGCTACAAATATGCGGTCCCGGAACGAACATTTCAGTCCGGGCAACCAGGACCTGCAGGGACTGTAGCCGAGGCTCTTTGCTATGGCTTCCATTGCCTTATTTACAGCCGCTCTTGGTAAGCTTCACCTCTAATCAAGAGAGCTCTCCTTTCAGTAGCTCTTCTTTCTGTGGTCGCATCACAGAGCAATCAATGCCAATATCAGGGCAACGGCATCACGGCCTCCTGGAGGGTTTCTTTATTTCTTGTTGATTTACAGTAAACAATCTGTTTAGACGCAAGGCAACCAGGTGCAGATCAACTTCAGGAACAGCAACATCGGCAATGGACAATGGACGGCCATTGCTTGGGGACAGGCCATGGTGAGAGGGAGACGAGTCAAGGGTGAAAATGATTCAGGACAATCTGGAAGTTGTCGTCTTCCGTGTACAGAACAATCAAGCAACTGTCTCTACGGGTTACACTTACACCTTCGGCCCACCGAAGCTCGACCAGTCGCCTGCCGTGCAAAACGCTAACGTCCAGTACAATGGTAGGTTTTCAACAACAACCGTCTTTTCTGATGAAGCACTGCCATGAAAGCGCAGTCGTCGGAATGAATGTGCATTGAAACCGCAGGCCGCTCATATTTCTCGTTCGAAAACATAACGTAGCAAGCTGTAAACGACCCCTTCGTGTCCCTTCAAGAAACTAAAGAAAGCTCTTTCTTCCAGGCGGTGTCCTCCAAGCGACGTTCTCTCGTCCCCTCAGTCAGATGTCACCTCGCAACAGCAACCTCTCTGGCTGTTCCACCTGGAACGTGAGTCCTCTTCCCTCCTTCGCATTCTCCCTCTCTAGTTCGTCGCGGCCAGTCCTCTCTCATCCAACGGCGACATTCAGAAGCATCAGACTCCCCCCGCCCAGATTCAAGTCTGCCCTCAGAACTGTTGAATCTTCTGCTACTGTGCATAAACATTTCTCAGCTTTCTCAGGTGTGAAGGTGACTGCTTATCAGGACAAGACCTCTATTTTGAAGAATTCAAACTTCAATGTTCTTTTCTAAAGGCTTTGCATCACCGAAACTCTTCATTCAAGCATTCTCACACGCTAACAGCAACAACAAAAAACAACAAAATATCGACGCCTCGAGAATAGCTTCGAATATGGAAGGAGTGATAGGGGCGACATGAAAAGTAGCTCCTAGTTGACTAGTTCTGGAGCGAAAAGGAACACGAGGACCAAATACAGCGATATTATGACGATGTAAGAAAAGAAGAAAGGGTTGAGCCGAGACATAGAGAAGAGAAATGCATCGAGAGTTCGTTAGCGAGATCAAAAGATGAAAGACGAAAAGACGACAACATAGTCAAGATGTGTGATGAGGAAAGGACAACCTCAAAAGAAGAATTTGTCACATCAGCTGACACTTCTTCTTGCCGTTCTTCGTGGTGACGACGGATTGCGACGAGGCGTTGCCCCGACGCTTGCGGTACTTGCGAATCTCGCGGACAAGAGTGTAGAAAGCGTCATCGACGCCCGAGCGCGTCTTCGCCGACGTATCCACGTGAGGATGACCGCCGATGCGCGCCGACTCGACGACGTCGCGTGGCTCCACAGCCCGAACGTTGAGGTCACATTTGTTGCCGACCATCACCATCGGCACCTGCAAAAGACAAGCTTCGTCAGACAGACTCGACCATTTTACTTTTGCGAGCGGCTTTCGTAAGTTATGGTGAGCTACTTTCATGATCGTTTTAGCGTAAAATACGTGACTATTGAGAGCAACGTACATGACATGCACCCACCTCTTCATCGTCCTTGATATGACGAATTTGCTCGCGGAAATGCTCCGCCTTCTCGAAGCTCGTTGGCTCGTCCACGGCGAAGACGATCAGGAAGCCCTCGCCCGTTCGCATGTGTCTGAAAGCAGGTGATGTACGAGTAAAATCCCACCACCTATATGTATTTGCCAAATGAATTCAACACTAATTCTACGTCTAAACATTTGAAGAAGCGAACCAGCGCCAAAAGCAAATCCCAGAGAGCAACCAAACGCTATCCATGAGCCGCATCAAAATTCAATCCATTCAACTATCCTAGAGGGCACGAAGCGTCGTGACTGGCCTTCGATAATCCGCCAAACTTACTCGTTTCCACACGCGAACTCTTCCTGTCCAGCCGTGTCGAGAACGTCGAGCATGCACGGCTCGCCATCTATCACCACCTGAAAGATACATTCAGCATAAGGAAGCAGGATGAAAGCTTGAAAGAACAATTTGACGGCACAAAACGAACCTTCTTTCGATAGCTGTCCTCGATTGTTGGATCATACTCCGTGAAGAAACAATTCTAAACCTTCGATTATTCAAAAACTCAACAAAACAAACCTGGACTAGCTGGTAGACAAGCGCGGTCTTTCCGACGCCGCCAGCGCCAACGACGGCCAGGCGGTACTCGATCAACTTCTCGCCGGCGCCTTCAAAGGCCCCACGCGCACGTCCAAGACATGGCACGCCACCAATCAAGCACGCCATTGTTGCGAGACTCGGGACTATAGCACTGCAAGAGGAAACACGGCAATACACAACCACAACAGGACAAGGAATGACGAAACAACACAAAAAGAGAAAAAGAGAAGTTGATCCAAATCAGCTGGCTGATCAGCGCTGATTTACGGCGACATACCGTCAGAAGAATTCGAATAACGGGGCGATTTTCGCGGTGGGGGTTCCGGCCATCTTTTCCGTCACCATGAGTGTGGTTTTCCCCGAAATCCCTTGAGCCCGGAACGGAATGTTTCGTCTCCTTGTCCTTATGCGGTTGCTTCACCAACAAAATGTTGGAACTCAAAATTTTATGAACTTCTCGAAGTATGAAGAGCGTTAGCACGTTGTCTTCTAAGTGGTTGTTCTTCATAGAGATACTCATAAACTCTATCGAATTAGCACTTGTTCTCGCAGTCGGCCTTCTTGACCTTCACGAGCTTCACCGTTTCCGTCCGACTATTCGACTTCCATCCCCATGACTTCCTTCAACTTCAATGCTCTCAACGTGCTCTCCACTGATCTTGCCATCAACGTCGTCCGATACGGCGATTCATATCGCCTTGATCCTCCTAATCCGGAAGTCTTCTTGGCCGGACTGCGTTTTACCTTCAACATCAACCGAGAAACGATTGGCGGCGGGATGGATCTGTGTCTGGACAAGAACTCAACGTCCTCGCATCTGGATGGCAACTCCAACTCGACTACAGCGTCACCAGTTTTATAGGACACAATAAGGAGTCTACAGAGAAGGAAAGCTTTGTTCTCAGGGATGGAGAAGCATTTTCACAAAACGTTTATTTGTACCATCGCTTAGAGTTTGAGTTTCTTGTTACACCTAGAGATTTCCATCCCTACGTCTTTGATTTCACTTCTCCTCAAACTCGATACCCCTTCGACTGCACCATTCATGTGAAGGGGGAAGAAGAGAGACCGATTTTCGTTCAAAAGACGATTCTCGCCATGTCATCACCCTTCTTCAAGACGCTCTTCTATGGACAGTTTGTTGAAGCCGGCAAAGATGAGGTGGAGATTGGCGACACCACGGTGAACGATCTTCTCGATTACATCTTCTGCGTCTATCCTAACCCTCGCCCTTTCGATGTGCTTCGCATAGAAAAGATCCTGCGACTCGCGGACCGTTTCCAGAACCAAGAGCTTCAGAGGAGCTGCGAAGGCTTTCTGCTGAAGATTACAAATACTGAAGACAAGTGCAAAGCCCTTGAAGTTTGTGACACTCTGGGCCTCGATCAGACCTTCCGTGAAGTCGTCAACAGGCTGTCTAACGAGGAGTTAAAGAAGCTCTCTATCAAAGGAGCGCGCAAGTTCAAGCAATCCAACCTCGTTGTTCTTCTAGCTCGCTTCATTTCTCTCTAGTGGCTCTAATTTTCCCTACGATATGAGCCTCAATATCTCCAACCCATTGTTTCTCTTCATCTTATGACCTCTACTGTCCAGTTCTTTCTGCTCACCCAGATTCAAGCCCGTTCCGTTAGAACTTCAAAATTTCTCATCTATCTCATAAATCTTATTCGTTATACACACATTTAGCTCGCTCTCTTTGATGGCAAAGAAGTTACAGAAACCGAAGACAATCAAGACCTTGAGTGGAAATGAAAAACGAGAAGCACGACCTCGTCACGTACACGAGTGAATAAAAGGAAGGAAGAGCACATCACAGCGGTCTTTGAATGAAGATCTTCTTTAGTGCGCTTCTTCTTCCTTCTTGAAGGCATCGTATTGCTGCTCATCGAGCAGCTCCTTCAGCTCCGCCGCGTCCTTCAGCTTCAGCTTGAACAACCATCCTGAAAACCTATCTCGTTAGAACTTCTTTGAAAGTAATGAAATATAACAACAAACCCTTGTCGAAGGGGCTCTTGTTGATGTGGAGGTTCTCCTCTGTGACGAGCGTGTTCGACTCGGTGATGGTGCCCGAGACCGGCGTGTACACATCGCTCGCCGCCTGTAAAGAAGACAAGTCTCACTCAACACAACAATGCTTCTCATCAAAGAGCAAAAGGAGCTCACCTTCACACTCTCAACTGTTGCAGCGGCATCGCCGGCGGCGAACGTCGTGCCCACTTCAGGCAACTCCACGAAGACCACATCGCCGAGTTGCTCCTGAATACGAAATTTGAAGTAAGTCGCGAAGAACGAACTTGAGCGAAGTCGGTGATGCCCACCGTGCCGACACCATCCTTCACCGTGATCCACTCGTGCTTCTTTGTGTACTTGCGATCTGCAATTTAGATTATGAGAATGAAGACGACAATCAAGATTTCTCAACAAATAGAGTAGCCTAGACGAAAGAAAACTGTTATCACAAAACGAGCGGCCGCCACAATAACGAAAGAGTGCAAGCAGCACGTGGTCAACGGCTGAGAATTCAAGCAAGCTCCAAACACAGAAATCGATCTCTCCGATTTAAAGCGCTAAATGAGCAAAGCACGAAACGAACCTGAAAGCAGAGCAGAGGTGGTCGAGAGGCGGGCGCGATGTTCCGCGGCGGCGAGGGCACACCGAAGGAGGGTCGACGTCTGTCTTGTTGCCACACTCAACATTTTTCCCTCACACTCCTCGAGTTACCCGCGTTCTGCAACTTTCCATAAAGTATTCAAGTCAAAAATTTCAATGAAAAGCTCATGTACACAGAAGTTAGAGATTCATGAGGGCAACAGAAAGAGCATGGATGATGTCTTCTAGCATGTGAACGAGAATGGGGACTGGGGCACGCGACGATCACTCCACTCGTCAGGGTGCCCGCGTCAGGTTTTCACTTCGCCCGCATCGTCTCGGACGGCGGCCTCTGCTCGCCGCCATGCTTTGCCCATAAAAATCGACCGCCAGTCTCTGTTTCCCACTTTGAGGCGCCCCGCGATAAGAACTGTCCACGAGAGACCAGCGATGCGCGCGATCAAAGGGCAAATGCGGGCCACACCGGTCGGTCGGCTACCTATCCCACACATAGTTCAAAGATTTCCTTGAACTTGGGCTGGAAGCAACATTCAAATCCGGCCACCCAGCATCGTTCAACACGAACAGATTAGGTACCTTCTCGACAAAGACGATTTCTTTCTCTTCCAGCAGAAACGAGACTGTTTATACCATTAAGATCCTTGCATCGGGTCATGAAAGATCCGGAAAAAAGAACACAACACGAAATTAGGTCAAACAATCAACAATAAGTTTAGACACAGAACATTGCATCCGGATCATCACTGGGAGCATTCGCCGGCGCCTCGAGCTTGTAGTTGTGCATCTCGCACCAACCGAGAGGAAGGAGATCGCCCGATCTGAAACAATACCGGCTCCTTTCGAATTCCCATAAAACCAACCTGTACTCGAAGAGCTGCTCGTATTCCTCGCTCCATCCATCGGCAAGAACCTAAACTTCCTCTTCCAAACTGACGAGGAGAGATTTACCCGTATGAAGCGTCCATGGACGCTCTTGACCGACGCGGAGAGGATCAGATGCGGCTCACACATGTCGGGCGCCTCAACCTTCGCACCGACAGCGAAGTTCTTCTTGATGCCTTCTTCATCCGTGTGGTGGAAGAGGTCCTTCGGTGCCGCCTCCACTCCCGTCTTGATCAAGTAGTTCTTCCATTTGAAAACTTCTTCCTCGTAATCTAAACAAATTTTTAGTACAAATACTACTCATAGCAAGCTAACTGTCAGGAGCTTGAAGTTCAATGCCGTACTTCCTCGCGTAACCTCTGGGACAGAGGAATGGTGAGTTCTTGTGCAGTGGCAGCGACTCCTCGAACATCTCCTCACCGCCATCGAAGCCTATGCGAAGATATCCATCCTAAGCAAGCACTCTTACACCGGAGTCAAAAGTAACCCTGAGAATTGCCATAACATTGGCAACCTTTAACCTGTTGCACTGACGCTCAAGGGGATCGAAGCACTCCAATCTCATTCCAACCTTCCATTCACTCTGAAAGCTCGAGTGAGAGAGGAACTGGAAAAACCTCGGGTGGCTTCTCATCCATATCAAGCACCGGTTCGAGGACACCGACAAAGCGATCCGACGTGACATCATAGGAATCGAACGGTACTTCTGTCTTGATTTCAGGCCTCGTATCGTCCGTGAACGTCTTCTGCTCTCGCCATTCAAAACGATCCGGGCGCACATCGAAAGGTTCGAATGGGGGCTCCTCGTTCTAAACATGCGAATCATTGATGAGTCATCTTGAATTCAACCTTTTCCATGGCTGCGGCAATCCTGTGAGCATGTTCCATGAAGCGCTTCGATCCCACCAAAGTGTAACCGTTACGCAAAGCCCATCCGATGGGAAAGAGAAGAAACGAGCACTCATCGACCCAGTAATGAGTTCCGAACTAAACGCACAAAAATCTTCTTGAAGAAGCCTGAAGGCACCTGACGATCACCACACGGATCACTGTTCAGGTATGACTCGTCGGGAAGAACTTGGACACGGACACGACGACCAACGATGTTCATCACGCGTGCCGGGCGAAGGTTCGTCGAGGACATCGCATCGAGCAATTCCAGCCTCTCGCCAATCTAAAAAAAGAAACCCTATTCACTTCCAAATGCTAGAACTTACTTGAAACTTCGAAATCCTGATTTTGTCGCGAATGAGTTCAAAATCCTTGGGTAAACTGAACATGGTGTCGATCCTCGTTCCAAGCCATTCACGTGTTGCATGTTTGATGAGATGGTCTGGAGGAGTTAGAAAAGCAGCTCCTCTCGGACGAGATACTCTGAAACCGAAATCGATTAAAAATCTAAGAAGAGCAAGAAACGTACGCGTAACCCCCCGCGTGCAAGTCAGTCGAAGCGATGTTCAGCCAGAAATCGTCCTTGTCTGGCTGAGGCTCTTTCTCCATTCCAAGCCAACGAAGCAGAATCCGATAGCCAGCGACCTGAACGCATACGTTCCAACATGCCCAGCACCACTTACTCGAATGATCTGGGCGAACCAGAGGATCTTCGGCTGAGCGGGCGCTGCTATTGGCTTCAGTCGAAGTGGTCCCGTTTCGATGATTTCAATGTCGGAGTCGGGTCGCTCCTCCTTGATCTTGAGCCGCTGGACATCGCGAGGCTTCAAATCCCGCGGTACAGAAACATGATGCGTGACCACTTCGCGCGGTTCACGACGTTCTACTTCAACCTGAGAAAGCGAACGGTTTTGCAAAAAACGCATAGAAACTTACAATAACATTGCCATCATTGGCAATAATATCAGCAAAGATGTCCTTGTAGAGTGCCTCGGCAAGTGTATCGACCGGCACAACCACATCCGACATGTCGAATAACGTTGACTTTCCCACCAATCCTAAAGCAGTGAACAAGTTAAAAGAAGGATTCCGACGAACTATTGAGCATATCACCCCACGAATAGCTTCTCTTTATGTCGACTTGCTCGGGCATTGGACGAAACTCCGGCGGCAACTCCACAGAAAGAAAGGCTGCCATCGGCACCGACGGTTTTCTTGTTGATTTCCTTCTGTGCTGGTCCATTTGGCCACAAATAACTCTAAAACAACGTTTTCGTGATTATAACGAAGCCAAATTTGCAAGAAACTGAAAGCAAACAATCGTACCATGACGCCTTTCCATTATACTAGCGTTTCGACAGAGAAAATGCATAATAGACGACAATAAACAGTGAATAACGGCAGCAAAGCGAGTAACGACAACGAGTACAAGTTTGAAACGCAGCCAGAAAATATCGCGCGCCATCACGCCGCACAAAAAAGCAGCGCGCCTGCTTGCTTATTGTAAATTTGATCTACGCGTTGCGTTCTTCGAGGTTCTTCAGCGATTTCTTCACGTTCCCTCTTCCCGCCCTCTTCATCAGAACATAAAGAGACTTTATTGAATGATGATAACGTACATTCCTGAGTTTCATGATTATACAGAGAAAGACATCAGTAGCACTTGAGAATCAGCAACGAGAGTAAGGACATCCACTCGGGTACTGGTAGACCGTCTGTTGTGGCTGGAGGACAGTCTGTGGTTGATAGTATCTGAACTCGTTGAATAGACTGTTGAAGAGCAACAAACTGGATCTTCTGCAGAATGGTCGAGGGCTGCACGTATTGAACTTGTGCGTACTGCCGAGCAGGTTCGTAGGCGTAGACCTGTTGAATGGGTTGCTGGACTGGAATCTGAAAGAACAGAACCAATCATGTCACCGTTTCTCATTTGCCCTCTCTCAGCAAGGAATCGGCAAATGCAATTGTCTCTGTTCTGCAATCTCACCGCTTGATATTGAATCTGCTGAGGCTCGGCGTAGACGGGATAGGATGGCTGATAGACTCGTGGCTGTTGAACGGGTTGTTGGCGGGCGTTGTCGGGCGTCCGTTGAGAGTAGACATAGGAGGTCTCAACTTGCTGAGGCTGCGATTGTTGACGAGGCACAGCTTCGCCGAGGTCACCCTCGGCCACTCGCACTGGTTGCTCAACAGTCTGCAACTTATTGCGGACTTCGCGGTTTCAGAGGGGCTTGAAAAGCACTTTGAAATCTTGAAAATCAATACGTGTTCGATAAATGGTTATAAATAAGTATTTTAGTTCAAAGCGACTTACCTCGATCTCCTGCTCGACGACTCGTTTGACTCCGAAGTAGACTCCCTGTTCTCCCGTGCATTCATTGCAGACATGAACAGGCGCCCTCTCGACGATCCTCACTGACTCGTATCCACGCGGCTCGTGCACATACGTCAAAAGCTCCTCTTGACTCTGGAACACGCGGTTTTATTCTGATTGTAAAATGCCTGAACAGATTTCTTGGAACTTGCGATGAGCATGCCATGTGGTTTTGAATTGGACTCACCGGCGGTGGTTTGGCGACTAGGGGGAATGCTCTCTCAGCGTGTCGGACTTGTTGAGGAAGGACATCGGAGTGAACGTGCTGCTGGACTCGGACAGGATGCTCGACGTTTCGGATCTCCACATCACAGCAAGGATCCGAGTCGACGACCGATTCCACCCCTCTCTGACCACAAGGGCGTCGCGATGCACAATCCGAGTTCAGCTGAAATTTCATTCACTTCACAGTTTCATCATGAGTGTATGGGCGATGAATGAATTTTTTTTTCGATTGGCTGTAGAAGTATTTTTCTTCTTTTTATGCAATAAGAGCATTGCCTTTCCAGACTTCGCGTCTCTTTTCTCTAGACAATAGCCTAATCTTCCTTCAGTCCCCGACTTTTCTCTTTGCCCAGACCGAGAGGGGGTGACGGGGCGTCGCAATCTCTTTCTTCCCCTTCCCCTCTCTCCGTCTCCTCCTACGAAGGCGCTAATGGTCGAGGGAATGCCGGGGCTCTTTCCGAGGCGAGCCTCAAGGAAGAGATAAGAAAGAAAGGGAAGAAAACCGCCCGCCACAGGCATCTTCGCCGGTTGAAAAACTCGGGAAACCACCTCCATTTTTTTCCTGCACAGAAGCTGGTTTTTGATTCGTGAACCCGGTCACCGTGTGTTTCGGAAGTGAAAACTTACGATCCGCGAGGACACCGTCGCCGCCAAGAAGATAATCGGAAGCAGAAGTCTCATGTCGTTTCTTGAAAGAGAAACAAGTTAATGAGAAGGAAGAAGATAGAAGAGGAGAGACAAGACAAAGAAGGCGTCTGCCAGGACAAGAAGACAAGGCCGTTTTTTATCGCCGTCTCCTTGTATTAGTGAGTGTTGAGGGCGTCTCTCGTAAAGACCTCTCAAGACGAAGAGAACAAAGCAGTCGAGAAGCCCCTTCTATCCATCTCTTTATTGTTTCAGGGGATGGCGACACCTTCAGACACGATGACTCATCCAACGGCAGTTCACTCTTTGGGGCAGTTTGGGAAGAAATCTTTTGTAAAGAAGCACTGAGAAAAAGAAGAAGAAATGCGGAGTTCAACTCGAGGTTCAGAAAGAGTTCAGTGCTGGTGGCTGTGGTGGTGCTCTCGGCGATGTCGAGGTGGCTGAACTGGTTCCGACTGAGTGTGCGGGTCCGAGTAGACGTATGGCTCACTAAAAGCAATCACTTATCCGTTTCTCTTTAAAACCAAGTTGAGAAAAGAATTTTTCCCCCATTGATTCTTCGACGTTCGGTCAAAAACATTAGTGCTCCAGAACCACTAGCCTCTCTTGCTTCTTACATCCTAACGCTTCCAAATTGCCCCTTCAAAATCTTCCACTATAAACTAGAACTTCGTTAGTGAAAGATTTCCCTGTTCTTTGATTGTTCTCCGTCTGGACATCTCCGCTTTGTTCCCAACACAGATCTTTTTTGATGACTTGCGTCGCAGTCGTAAAGAAGAAAAACGAGCCTCATCAGGGGACATATCGGATGATTTCAACACGAGAAAAGAAATCTGCATCTTTGCCCTCGCCTCTGTCTTTTCATACAACCGGCATAATCGCACATCAATTGCCCTGTACACTTCTTCCCAACAAATCCACATTTGATGAAAGAGTCAAGCGCATTGATGACTCACAGATCTTGTCGTGGCGGTGGCGGTGGCGGCTGCTGGGGCTGGGGTTGTCGTTGACGGCATCCTCCTGTTCGCTGGGGAACGGGCTGAGGCTGTGGTGGCGGAGGCGGCGGTGGCTGAGGGGGCCTCGGCGGAACCGGCGGCTGGGTCGGTGGTTCCGGCTTCTTCTCCTCTGGGCAGGGAGCGAATACTCTGCAACCTCAGTGGGTTCAGGCACACAAACCGATATTGTGAAGCGTAGGCTGGCTGTTGTTTCTGCACATAGACATACTTCACTGGCTGCTGCAAGTATTGATTGAACAGTCCTTCAACTGAACTAACCGGCTGAACTTCGACGACCTGCTCGACGGCCTGTTGTTGGATCGGCTGTTGGTAGTAGACAACCTGGGGCTGGGGTTGAGGTTGCTGGACGTAGATGACCTGTTCAACGATTCATACTTCTTCCTCTTGATGCTCACCTGCTGTTGTGGCTGAGGAGCGACTTGAACAGTTTCATACTGAACCACTTGTTGTTGCTGAGGGGCGATATACTGGACGGGCACGGGGGGCTGCTCAATGAACTGGCAGCATTGAGCAGCGAAGGGATAGTAGTTCTGGGCTCGGCTCAGCACCACCAAGGAGAGAAGAAGGGCGAGCCGCCGCATTCCTAAAATGCTTTCATTCAACTTTCACGAGACATAGGGAGAGCATAGTGGCGCGCATGTAATACCACTTCTGATGCCTCGTCAATGAAACCGCGAAATCACGACAATATGATAAATGCAGGAAGAAGGACGCTTCACAGAAGGAAGAACGGCTGTGTTGTATTGCCGGGGTTGCAGGTTGCGTTATCTGGGTACGTCCCCGGGCGGGGGCTTTTATATGCGGACGGCGGCGACGTCGAGCGAGTCGAGTCGCCGCCGGCCAAGCAAGAGTCGACACCTTGGAAGAGAGAAGTTCTCACTGATTCAATTCACAATGAGTTCATTTTGTAATTTGTTGTCACTGAAATAGACAAGCCAGCTCTTCCACTTCGTGAATCAGCGGAACAAATTCCGAGGTTTCACTTGCAGAGATAGAGAATGGTCCCTTATTTCATCTCAGGCATAAACTGCTAAACATCCCTCGACAACTGTCTGCACTGTGTCCGTTGCCCTATTCAATGTCATGTGAAACACCAGAACGAATCATCACTTTTCATATCGCTGGCAGAGTTTGTTCAAGCTGTTCCTTCAGCTGCACATGAATCATCTCCGTTATCTCTCGCTCTCTCCCCGCGATCTCTCGAACCGGAAGGAAGTTGTTGCATTGCTCAAAGAGGACGTGGTTGTGCAGCGGAAGCGTGAGTGTTGAGGTGTGAAGGGGAAGAAGAGTCATAACCATTAGGGGTGCGTCCCTCTCTCCCATATCGGTGCGTCGTCCGGCGAGTGGCCGCTCGTTTTCCCCGAAAGTGTCGAAATCGATGACTCTACCAGCACAGACAAGCAGAGGGGCTTGGCTGTTTCACTCGGAGTTTTACTTTCACAAGAGCCAGCTGACTCGGTAGAAGGAGCCATAGCGGGGTGAAAACACATACTTGAAGTGGAAGACGACGAATCGCTGTACATTTGTTTATTTCATCTCATTCGATACAATTCGCCTTTTTAGCGAGAGACGAGCTCTCCTGTCGGGGACGATTTGAGCGGGGTTTTGAGCTTTCCTACGAAGATTCACAAAGATAAGCATGTGTATGAAACAAAGAAAAGTGAAAGAAAAGAGAGGCAGTTCAAAGTTTGTGCATTCAGTAGACGTAGACTGGAGCTTGAGGATCCCTGCAACTTTTCTTTACCTCGTTGTTGTTGTTTACTTACGTGATGACGGGTCTGAGATAATAGTAGACGGGGATGCGGCGGTAGCGTCGGACAATCTGCAACGAAAGTAAATGCAGCATTAGTTGAAACTCACTCTGTACGGGGCGGGGAGGATATTGGTCTGGATAGCGGGAACTGGTGCTTGCGGCTGTTGTGGTTGGAGAGCTGGTACCACAGACTGAGGAGGAGGAGGAGGGAGACGACGTTCAGGTTCGCGGACTTGAGGCTGAGGAGGCTGAGGGTAGGGGCGAGGAGGATGACGGTAGTCGTAAGGGTGATGGCGGCGAGATGGCTGAAAGTGTGAAGTTGACAGTTTCATTTGGCTTTGATATTCAGGAATCACAACCGACTTCGATAATAGGGGTGATCGCACTTTATAATTAGCTGACCTGATCCGGTGTAGTCTTTGCAAGAACGTAGACTTCGCTGTCGAAGACATCCGGCTGCGCAATCTGCAAACGTTAAGCTTCTACTTCTTCGTTCTCGAACCTCGAGGAAGTGGCCAGACTCGGTGACGGCCTTGTAGTTTCTGTCGCCAATCCTCACGTCTCCGAAGAGAAGCTTCCCATTGTGGCGGGTCTGAACATATCGAACTGAAGAAGTAGAGCTTACCTTGGCGACTCGATGCGATCGATAGCCGATGGTGTTCGCCTCGTTCGCTTCGCGTCCACGAACCCAGACGAATCTGGAGAAGAAGCCTCGATGAAGAGAGGGCAGAACTCACGGGGCATCGTTCGTCCTGGCATGTCGAGAGAGGACGCGGAAGCCGTCGCAGAGAATAATCACTTCGTCGCCGAGACCAACGAAGCGAGCGCAGATTCTTCCGCCATCATCGATGTACGCGTGACCGAAAGCCTCATAGTGACGATGAGCATCGTAACGACGACGCGTCATCCTGCAAGTTCACCGTTTCAATATTGCTCTAGAAGTCTCAAACACGGATTGAGTTGATTTTCGCCTATGCTCCCATCAGGTAATACAAGCAGTTGATTGAGGCCAAAAACGAACCAATAGGCAATGTATCCTTCAGCAAATGGATCTCCAAGGTCGACGGGAGTCACGAAGTCCGCCACACTCCTTCCCTCGGAGCACTTTCCATCGTTCTGGATACTCGTCCAGTACTCGTCGTCAATCTGCAAGCCAAGTGTTTTGCCGTTTCTGCATTTCTATTTCTACACTGTGTTGCTTCATAAGCAATATGTACTTGCCGTGCGTTCACGAAAATGCTTTTCACTTCTCGCCCTCACTTTTACGGCTTCGAACTTCAAGTTTCGCTGCGAAGTGCATGAGTAACGACGCAGCGTGTGTCCCCGCGTGCTCGATCTCGCCTCTTCTCTCGTACTTTGCCCCTTTCCCCTGCAGGGGGTCGTTTCTTCCATCCTCACGCTTCCTTTATGACAGACAACGGGGACAGCTTGAAAGCGACCGCCTCACGATGAAATCGGCCCTCTCCCCTCTCTTCCCCGAGACACGTCTTTCAGCTTTTGCTTCCTTCCCAGGAGCCTTCTGAGGGGGGAGCTGCTGCCTACTGATTAGCGCAAGAAGACCACACAAAGGAAAGCCATTCCCTGGATGGAAAGCCATCTCAAACAAAGTCGTGCTCCCACTGTTTCATCACTTGTGACAAGGAGAAAAAACGCCATCGTAAAACATGCTTTTCTGAAGACGCCTGCGAGCAAGGAAGAGGCAGAAGATAATGAATGTTTGCTGGCTTCTTCCTGGTTGCACGACTCATCAACATTCAAGGGTTTCGCAAAAAATGTGAAATGTGACTCGCTGTTTCATTGTCGCTTGTAAAGCTAGACTCAAATTTCCGCTTGCTGGGTGTTTCGGCCGCGGACTAACACAACAAACTTCATCGTTCCAGTATTTCTCAAGACCATTGTCGGACTTTTTGTGTGTTTTTCGGTTGTGGTCCATCACTATAATCCTCTTTCTCAAGGGGCTGAAGAGGGGGTAGTCGGGGTGCGAGAGCTAAAGGAGAGAAGAAGCCTTCTTTCCAGTTATTCCAGCGTCAGAAAGGCGATAAGAAACCAAGGGACGCGCTACCAGCAAGAGCGTCATCGCCGCTGAAGAAGCGACGCGTGCGAGTGTTTGAAGCGGCCGCAGAAGGGAGGGGACGGCCATTCAATCCCCCACCGCCCCTTGCAGGACTAATGACTGATTTCTGGTGATTGAGGCAGCGGGTTCACTTCGATTTGATCGCCAAGAGACATGACAAGAAGCTCTTTCTAGTACATCACACGTTCGTCAGTCAATGGCATCTCGCATGCGTACCAACGGATACCGAATACTCACTTCCTGACGCTTAGAAAAATCTATGTACACAACGGCGAACACCCATGGAACTATATTCAGCCTTTGTGTAACCGCAGAAACTGTGAACTGATTTCAACGAGGGCCACTCACCCAAGACGCGGCGACGAGCTGCAGAGCCAGCGTCGCAACGAGAACGAATCGACGCATCTCCTGCAAGTTGAATTCAAGGAACGTCGCCCACTTGTCTACACGGAATTAGGTTGTAACAACTAATTCAGTACAAGAATGCAAACTGAAACTGTAAAGCACGGCTTAGTGTTCCGGGGTACCGGTGCCTCTCCGGCTGGAACGCGTGACGAGACGCAGAGAGAAAGAAACGAGCGGCGCTCACTCGCCTCCTTATCGCTTATATATGCGAAAAGCGTCGGCCACCCGTCCTCCCGAAGTCGAGCCCCGGCACCCTCTTGAAACCTATCTGCGCCGGGGCATTCGAAGGACGGACAGCTGGCGGAAATTGCTGAGATTCCACTGAGAAGGTCGACTTCTCGTCACTTGGGGACACATTCCTGTCTCAAAGAAGACGAACACCCTTATCTGCCAACGCAAGTCCGAAGCTGAATGAAAAGGGGAAAGAAAGGTAAGGACGTACCGACAAGGGCATTGCAAAACCAGAACTCACGAGAACGAACCATCATCTTAACGAGTCATTTTAGTCTTTTGATTAACATGCCAGCTCTAAAACCACCAACTCACGGGTTTCACTAATTTCATCTGCCACAGGCTTGTGATCGTTAGTACCAATATTATTCACCAAACAGCTGCCGAAGTCACCAATTATATGTCCTGCTTATATTCAAGAAAGATTCTTCAGTGAAACCGCAACGTTCCATCTTATGACACTTCTCGACAAGATGACCACACTCTTCCTTTGTTCTAACACCAGCAGCTATACACTTGTCATGCTCAGATCTCATTAAACCTTCACACAGTGGCGCCTCTCCTCTAATCAGCTTGTTTTCATTTCTCGTTCGCTTCTTTGTCCAAGCTGAGACTGTCAATCATCTGCTTCGTTCTCTTCTTCGGCCTTCGTGCCCGGGGTGTTCGGCGTCGTAAAAGATTCTCTCCAGCCTGCCAAGCTTTTTTCTGATTTCTTGCTTACGATGGAACGTTCGGGACATTCCCGCTATCATTTTGTTAGAGAGAAGAGAGTGAAGGGGGACGCCAAAAGTGCCATAAGCCCCGAGGATTACGCGTGTTTCTTTGTAAACCTCGAAATTCTTCACTATTTTTCTCTCTTACAGATTTTGTGAACGTGTAGAAGGGTGAACAAAGCTCGTCTCTCAAAGTCCTAGGGGTGGCAAGTCGTTGTGGGACATTTTATGGTGTGTCATCCTCGCCCTTTTTATGTCTCTAGGGGACGATCGGTGGCCGTTGAGGCGAGCACGTCGAACAAAGGAGCTCACGATTGGCTCATTGGCTCCAGTCTAGCTGAACATCTCTCAGAAGCTAGTTCTGTTCTTTCTCTTGAAGTTTCTTTCAATCCAAATTCGATTGAGTGTTTTTCCCAAACATCAAGGTCGCAGTTTGCCTACGTGAAGGTCACAAAGTCATTGAAACAAACGGCGCGCTGAGAGTAAAAATGTGCTGAGGAAGCTGCGAGTTTACGCTCGTTGTTTATTGCTTCGCGGCTTTAACGGCGTGGAGCCCGAGTCGACCCTGACCTTTTGGAACAAACCGAGATGATGCCAAACAACCACTCAACCTCTGACTCGCACACAAAATCATAGCTTGAAGGAAAACATGTTTAGAGCCACGTCTTTCGCCAGCTTTGGTGGATAAAAGAAGAACAAAGAAGAAGAAATTGATCGTTTCTTTAAGTAAGCTCAAATGATCCAATAGAAACCGCGAGTTGGCATGTCCGGGATGTGCCGACTTCCGAACGCAAGCGTGTTTGAATACCGCGCTTTACGAGCCATGCACTCATAAAATTGGCAGGTAGCGGTGCAGGAGCAACTGGGCACCCGGGAAGCGATTACGTTGAAACCGGGCGAGAACGCTGCTTCATGGCTTCGTAGAGGATCCAACATCACTGATTGCGGGCTCACTCAGTCAACGTCTAAACTTTCACAAACTACTTTGCCGTTCCATTCAGGCAATATAGTTGTACAACGCACAATTGCCCACTTTGACGATCGCTGCGATTTTATGTTTTCTTTTGAGCCAGCGCCTGCTTTAGGTAAGTGTTTATTCATGTTGGAAGAGGTGCGAGAGTGAGAAGGCAGAACACACGAGATAGACATTGAGGTTCCAGGGATTCTTATCTGTGATGCGGTGGCGGCGTGGCAGACGAAAAACGAGAGGGGGCCGCCGAAGAGAGACGACCCACGGGAGGGCAGTGCAATTGGGGATAGAAGGAGAAGACTTCGGGATAGACTCATTCCATGGTTCAACGTTCGATATTTGGACTTGTCTTGGAGAGTAATATGGTTGAAGAGCTCATTAAACTGAGAAGCTGAAGAAAGAACAAAACAAGATAAAGCAGACAACGGAATAAATAGAGAAATTGGAAAAGAAAGAAAAGTATTCCTATTGCTTGGTGTAGTCGGCTCCATCGTCTTCTTCGCCATCTTCGTCTTCATACTCGCTCTCGTTCTGAAACTCGGCGAAGATTAGTTTCACATTGGAGGCTATTGATTTGTGATCACTTTTCCGAGCGAAGAACACCGATCGTAAAGCGGCTTTTTTGGCGACTTTATTCCCGGCTTCCTCATGACAGATGGCCTCCTTCTCTTTCTTTTTCTCTTTTTTAGTCGTCTAGTAGGGAATTGGGAGCTAAAGCATGACGAAGCGAATGTTCTTTCCCAGCAACTTATTGCTGTGGTAAGGGAGAAATTCCGTGACTATTAGACGACGGTATTCAAGTTGAGACATGTAAACAGACAGAAACGGTCAACCTACCGGTTCAGGTAGCTTGCCATGTTGCGGTGGGCCTTGAGGAGGAGGGGGCGGAGGTCGACGCTCGAGGGGAACAGGGCGTTGACTATTGAGCCAGTCCTCTTTGGATGCGGTCTTTACTGGTGGCTGCTCCTCATCCGGCTGCAAGGTCTTCCTCCTCAACAACTCTCAACAACAAACCCTCTGCTGCCATCTAGGTCGCTCATCTGTGAGCTGTCCTCGTGCATGCTGCTGCTTGAGCTGAGCGAGGGGCACAATCTGCAAGAGATCAACTTTTTGTGAATAGTAACGATGCATGGACAATACAACGCCGTTGCAATCAAGAGAAGAAGATATAGACATCAAGAAACCTCGGGTTGAACGGCACGCGCCTCGACTGGCGGTCTCGCCGGCTGCAGACGCTGAAGGTAGCGTTGAGGATTCGCTGGTTGAGGCTGTACTTGAGGCTGAGCGTATGGCACGGCGTAGGGGTAGTAGGGATAGCCACTTCGAGCAGCCGGGTAGCTGGGGATACTGTAGCGTTGACTGCAACAAGAATGAGTGTCAGGGGCCCATCTTTAGTTAATTTTCTACAATACCTCGCATCAATGTAACATTGAAATTGCCCGTCGACAAAAAAATATTTAGTCCTCTTGAAACATCAAAATGCCTACTCAA
This sequence comes from Poikilolaimus oxycercus, assembly GCA_034700245.1. NCBI lineage: Eukaryota > Metazoa > Nematoda > Chromadorea > Rhabditida > Rhabditidae > Poikilolaimus > Poikilolaimus oxycercus. Next base: position 24,044 of record JAQIXL010000319.1, read on the forward strand.
CAACAGGTTTCGTCTCCTTTGGCTCTCCTCCTTCGGGCGTCTCCCTGGCGACTGCAGCAGCAGGAGCGGGTTGTTGTCCTTGCTGTTAATTTGTATTGGCACAACCAAAAGACTAACCCGGATGCCGACCCACTGAGCTCCTCCGGGTCCCCATTGAATGCTCGACCCCGACCTCCATTGAGGGGCATAGGCATCTCGAGCTGTGTGCGGGTTCACATAGGTGATGTTGGAGCTGAAAGTTATCGTCTTCAAGAACTCCCCAAACCGAGTGACGGGTCGCACTCCATAGCCGACAATTCTGCCAGTTCGATCGACGTAGACGACGGTCGGGGTCTGAGTGCGCTGCTTTGGTACGCGAACGTAGACGTAGCCCTTTGGTGGTGGCGGCTTAGCTCCTTCGCCGATCGCCGGCTTTGGCTCTGGTTGCTTCGGTGGCTCAGCCGGGCGCCTGCAATTTGAAGTTTCAGTGGCCTTGCTTGAGAGACAGTAAATGTGAGATGTGTTTACTTCTCTGCCGAGTCCAGATTTCAACATCGTCAATGTTTCAGGTTAGACTCACGCTGGTTCACGATCGTACGGATCATAGGGTCTCTCAGCTGGCGGCTGTGCCGGCGGGGCGCGAGGGCTTGCCTCGTCAGGCGTGGTCTTCGCCAACACCGACACTTTCTTTGTGAACTCGAGTGGATTCGCAATCTGAATGTTTTCATTCTTTCGTTTCGGTCTTGATTATTAACGCCGTGCAAATTAGCTCTGTATTATTTCCTTTTCCTTCGTCGGTTCACATACCTCAACAAGCTGCTGATAGTTGGGCGAGATTCCCTGGAAGTTCTTGTCCGACAGACGAGCATCTCCGTAGAAGATCTGCAATTCGCGACTTGACTCTCAATCGAGACTTCACCTCTCCACCGAGCCATTCCAATTTCGCCGCACGATGGTCTCGGAAGCCGACGGTGTGCTCGAGGTCTGCCTCGTCACCGCGAACCCATTTGAACCTGCAAACTTAGAGGAGAAGAGGGGAGACTGACGGGCTGGGCTCGTTGCGAGTAGCGTGCTTGGAGAGGACGCGGAAGCCGGCGCAGAGCTCAACTCGCTCTCGATCATAGCCGACGAAGCGACCACAAATTCTGCCATCATCCTCGATCCACGCCTGACCGAATGCCTCGTAGTGCTGACGCGGGTCGTACTTCGTTCGAGTGATCCTGAAAGTGAAAACTTGCCGCTAGACACACCTACACTAGGGAAACAAATTAGAAATAATTGAAAAGAGAGCACGAAACCGTCAAATCACAAGTTTACAAAGTCGAACCAATAAGCGACGTAGGCATCAAGATGTCGTCGTCCTTCTCGGTCAACTCGCTCGAAGGGAAGAAAGTCGGCGGTGGTGCGGCCGTCCTTGAGTTGCCCATCGAAGCCGACCGTCGACCAGTATTCATCTCCTACCTACAATTTTGCTTCATTTTCTTTGTTTCATGCTCTTTTGAGTTTTGCCCATCCCTCTCTCTTCTCTACTCGTACAACCGGAAAGCGGGCCTTGCTCGGGGCGGCGGGTTTCAGGCGCCGGGACGCCTTTAGGAACCTTTACGGGCCGCTTCTCTCCAGCCGCTCTCATGCAGAAGAAGATAAGGAGAAGAAGGGGCAGACCACAAGAAGGGCGAGGGGAGACGGACTGTAGTCAGAGGCTGAATGATTCATAGAGGAAGAACGATTGCTCATGCTGCCAGTGACTAACTGATTGTTCAAAGCCTTCGTCACAAGTGAAATTCAAGTGTTCATGAAGGAAGGACCGGAAGCTAGAAAAGTTGATGAGACGATCCGTTTGTGCGTCTATGTCATGACGACTGTACACAGTGCTTCAAATTGAGGCAATTATTTGGACTGAAGGGACAAAGGAGACGATGTGAAGGGTTTATGAGCGGCAACCTGATTCGTTCGATAGCAGTTTCACCGAGATTATAAGTTGCAAATTGCAGACGTTTTGCTTAGTTAGAAGTCGAGTTGGTTGTAGCTAAGAGTTGCTGATTTCTTTGCTTTACACACCGCATTGCCGTTGACTTTTTTTCCTCTTTCAAATTGCGCCTTGTGCAGCGTTTCGCGCACTACTCACTCCTTCCCAGGGACGACGTCGAAGTTTATCGCGCCGCAGACATGTTGCCACCTTATCTGCGTTGAAACGGCGCTCTCGCCACTTGGCCGTGAACTAGTGGAGAAAAAAAGGCGTCGAACGGAGTGAGAGAGACGACGCCCGTCGCGTCGTGGGGGTTCCCGTGTTCCCCGCAAACTCGGACAAGCCCCACCAAAGCCCTCAAACTTGGGATTAGTAGGAGAAAGGCTGTTAAGAACCCGGACAAGACACGGCTTATACTGCGATGACGCTGCTTTTCTGGAGAAGGAAAAAAAATGCTGGAGATTCACGCACTTCGCACTTTCACAACGGAATCAAAACACATTTCCTAAAAATGGGTCATTGCCTCCCGTATCTCTTCCTTTAATTGCACAATAGCAAAACTCACATAGGAAGAGCGAACGAGACCTATCGTCGCTGCTGCGACGAGGAGCAGCCGCGGCAGCATCTTCACCTTGGTCCTTCTTACTGCAAGCACTGATATCTTTTCAGCACTGAAGCATCCCGCAATGTCACGAAGCAAGAATTCGTTGAAACCCTTCACAATTGCTTTAATGTCCGATAATGGGGAAATTGTGAGCAATAAAGTGACTAAGGAAGGAAGCTGGAAAGTGAATAATAAGCAAGTGTCTCGACGAAGTGAGCGCTGTTCAGTTGCTTATCGAGCCAGGAAATGAAGCCGAGAGGGAGAGAGGATGGCCAGTTGGAAAGGCCACGAGGATTCCGCGATAGTCGCGTCTCTTCCACCCCGTCCAAAAGGTCAAGACACTTTTTCTGCACTTTTCCCAATTAATCTAAAAAAATGAGAAACTGCACCAGGCAGAACTCTGAAGTTATAGAATAGCAGATTCGAACGCCAAAAGAAGATTCTAACATTGTGGCGGAATAATCAGGCATTATATGCGATCTGTGAAACAGTCAACCAAATTTCAAACAACATTATGACAGACGATAGAGCATACCAACATTGACCATACTCTCTCAACCCAAACCTTCCCACTAAGAAGATGAAACTGCGCGAGGAGACTTGCGGAGTCTGAAACCCGGCGGCTCAGGAGTGACCGAAAGCGTCTTGGTCAACGTGGCGAGGGGGCGCGCTCTCTTCTGGCCGTGGAATCGTACAAGCGAGCAAGAGAGAGAGAAAAGAGGTGATAGCTTCTCTCCTCTCTCAGTCGGGGAAGCGAGGAGTAGACGGCGTCGCCCGTCGCTGACCGCCACTCGCTGTTTATGGGCCACCGCCGTCTGGAACGAGAGCCCGCAACGTCGAGGAAGCTATCACAGCTCAGATTTCAACACTCTTGACAATCTGAAAAAGCATGCTTCGATTGAAAAACGTCTGGCGTGAAACCATGACGATCCACTTTTATCCTTTTCATTTGACAGTTTTTGTGGACAACTTTGTGGACAGCTGATCGTTGCAGCCATGGTGTTGGAGCGTCATTCTCTCTCTGGATCGATGTGGAACGATGTGGAAAGTGCGGACGCAACAACGTGGAGAACTTGTGAACCACAGATGAATCCTGAACATTTCCCGGGAATCGTCAGTTTCAAGTAAATATTGATTCTTTGAACAGAAGAAAATGTTCAGTTGTTCCTTCCTACACATTGTTTTGCAATCGAACCACATCACATTTTAGGCTTGCAAAATGTTTTAACGAGGGTGGACTTCGCGGTCACATGGTCACACTTGAGGGTTCATTTTTGACAATGTCGTTAAAGGCGATCGAAGCTTTTCTTGGACACCACCAATCTTCTCAAAACACTGGATTGGGTTCAACTCTCTCTCAATCTCCACTGATCGTTCACGATTCGAGAAGAGCGTCTCCTGCAATCAGAGTTTGCTTGTCCTGGCGACACACACGGGCGGCCAAAACGAATGGCCGCATAAAAGGAGCCTGAGTAACGACGTCGGAAGAGACAAAGCACCCAGTTCACCTCACCCTTCAGAAACACGGCGAAGAAGCTTGCTCATCGAAGGACAGAACATTCTCATAGCAACATCAGGAACGCCTTCTCTTAGACACCCTCATTCCCTCACACTCCTATTCCCCCATCGGTCACAGAGCTATTGCCTGTTCACGCTTCTAAAACAAATGTGTGATGGTTGAAACTGCTGAACCACAACGTTTTACTCAGAGTACCATGCACCTCGGGCGAATTCAAAAACACTGAAAATTCTTCCGGAAGTTACGATTATTGTCATTTACGACTCGACCATGCCGTGGATTCTCCAGTTCTTGCTCATTCGGCGAAAGGCCCGATAACTAGACGTCGGGCTCATAACTCCCGGGCCGTGATTTGAGGGCGTGCATTCGGTGTCTCTTTGTGTCGACTGACGTGTTTTGAGTGCTTGTGTCCTCCCGTTAACCCGTGATGCTCTCCTCCTTGAGATGAGTGGCGGCCGGGCCGCCCAATCGGCTTAGGAACCTTTTCCATCGGGGCTAAGCCGCACTCCGGGCTACTGACTTCGTAGCTCGAGACGCAAGTTCTGATTGCCGCCTCCTTTGAACTGATTCCGCCTTCCAGTGTTTTCCTCTTAGACCTCATTGAACATGCTTATGTGCGCCTCTTTGACGTCTCGAAGTTTCTCTCTATGGCTCAAAACGTCTAAATGTTTCATAGCCTCCCACTGGGAGCACGTTTATGATCGCATCTTTCAGCATGCATCAAATAGTCGCTGTTCTTGCCGTTCTGATCTTCGCTGCATGGTCAGTGAACGCCCAGCTGAAGTGTCACGTCGGCCTCTCCGTTGAAGACGATCAAACGGGAAATGAGACCTTCAGCAACATGACTCATGTGAGCTCACTTCTTATCTGACAAAACCGCTTTTCAGCAATTCTGCGAGGACAACACCGTCTACTGTTTCAAGATGTACATAAGTGAGTTGCGAGATTTCATCCGAAGTTTTTTTCTCCACAGACGGTTTAAAAAAAAGCAAGCAACAAGTTTCAGATGACTCAAATGAGTTCCCCGGTGCTCATTACACGAGGAAAGGATGTCAACCAATTGAATTGAACTCTCAATGTGAAGCACTGCCAACGGTAAGCGACACAATCTGATCGAACTAGGAAGTTTAGACCAATGACTGCGAGAGCTATCTTCAATCCACTTTCTGTTGCTGTACTCGAGATCTCTGCAATGAAGTGAGAAGACCGAGTGCAGTTCTTTCTCTCTTTCTTCTCAGCTTTGTCTTCGCATTCTTGAGTTGAATCAACGAGCTTTCTGTCTACGGGTCTAGACACTTTCTCTTGTTTTGTGTTGAAACTTCGGAATCCGGAGTGTTCCTTTTTTTGCTGTTTCTGTGTCACGGTATAATAAAGCGGTATCTGCCAGCGCTTAGTGAAGCGGTCGTCTAGGATCCAAATCGGTATCCAGCTTTGACATGAAGCCGACGCAGAGCTCAGACCGGCGACATGACAGAAGCGCATAAATTCTCGCGGCGGCGCTCCTCTTTGGTGATAGCGAGTGTCGTCACAATGCCACGGACAAGGCTTTAAGAGGAGAAATAACAATAAAGTCACGGCTCTTCGAGGCACACCCGGGACATCATCGCCTTCTCGCTTGAAACAGATCGATTGGTCATTGATTCAAAGTCATTTTGTCTCACATGCCAGGTTTATTCCTGCTTCTCTCTTACTCGACTACTTGAGTTGACAGTTTCACGCTTGCTAAAATTTGTTAGAGTTTTCTAGTGCGACGTTTAATTGGAGTGGACGCGCAATTGAATTTCAATATCCATAGATATCCCCAAGGCGCCTTGTCATGCTGCGATTGCTCGTTTCTTCGGCTGTACTTCTCACTTGTTTCTACTACACGGTCGTTGTGGATGGCCTGCGATGCTATAAAGGAGAAGTCGTCGTCGACCACGATAACCAGACCTGGCACAATTATACCGAAGTTTGAAGTCCTCTCTTGACAATTTCCCTCAGACAGATTGTGGAGACGATGCCGACTACCACGGTGGACCGGTTTGCTCCAAAAGCAAAAACGGTCTTTCTAACTAGCTCGCTAATGATGTCCCTTCAGGCACAAGTGATGACACAACAAGTTATGTGATCGACAAGGGATGCATGGAGAGAACCGAGTGTCTCTTGCATGGATTGGACACCTTGGTGAGGGCCGAATTCTTTATGAAAGAGATTTCAGCTCGGAAGCTGTCACGTGGAGGATCCACAGCATGTTCTGTGCTGCTGCACCAGCGATCTATGCAATGTTGTTAGCAAAAATACCCTCTCTGTCCTTGTATTGTCGTCTGTTTGGTTTGTTTTGTACTGACAATTGAAAACAATCTTAACTTGTACACCAACACGACTTCGTTCTGAAAAGCAGTGCGAAAAACCGATCGTGTAATCTGTCAAGTAAGGAGAAGCGCTAAACTCTCGTTCTGTAATAACTCTTCCTAAAAATTGTTACTCACAATCTTGTCAGCCCTATGACGACACAAGGCGGCGAACTGTCGAATCAGCTTGGCCTAAGAGCGCATAAAAGCTATTGCCTAGCCATTGAAGAGAAGCCATTTTATCGCACGTTTCATTAAGTTGCTTGAAGGTTCGTGACCGCGCTGCCTTCAGAAGAGAACCCTCCAGTCTCTTGCTTGTCGACTTCTTCTCTCAGTCTTGTCACTCTCAGACCCTTCAGTCTTTGTTTTTAGGCTCGAGCCGTCGCACAGGCTCGACAAAGATGGTCATCGTGTACAATAAACGAGTTTCAGAATGCTCCTCTTGTTGCTTCTTACCTTCACGGTATTCTATTCTACGAATCGAGTTTATGGCCTTCGATGCTACCAAGGGACAATACTTGTTGACCACAATTCCACAGCGTGGAATAACCTTACGCTTGTGGACTGTGGAGATCCAGCTGACTACCATGGAGGACCAGTTTGCTTTGAAAACCGAGACGGTTTTTCTCACTTGCTCATCTATTTTCTCTTGCAGGAACCCTTGACGATATGACGAGCTATGTGATTAACAAAGGCTGTATGGAGAGAACAGAATGTCTCTTGCATGGATTGGATACTTTGGTAAGGGCTAAATAGACAAAGACAAATCATCGCCTCATTGTCAGACAGATGACTGTCATGTAGAGGATCCTCAACACATTCTTTGTTGCTGCCTCACCGACTTCTGTAACACTGAAGAAACATCCACGTCGTCTTCCTCCACCCAGGCTTCATCGACTTCTCCGTCGGTCACGACGTCTTGCTCGCAATTATCTGAGGCGGCTTTCTCCTTTTTGCTCATTGTCGGAGTGTTGCTCTGCATTTAGAACTCCCATTACAACGACTAGCATGCTTGTGTTGTGTGGTGTTGGTGTCTGCCTGAGAGAGCGAGAATCTTGCCGACTTCATATCTCTGAGGGAATAAATTCCCATCGTTGATCACCAAATGGGTCGTCATTTCACACTCGGAAGACCGCCGCTTGCGATGTTCTCGGTCAGCAAAGACGCCCTTTTTTCTCCATTCGAACGCGTTCTTCGTTTGAAGTTGGACCCTTCAGGCCACGGTTCATCGAGTTCGTTAAATCGTAGTAGTCCGCTTCAGAATCTAATCGTTTCTCTGTAGACTTTCATGCTATGTACAAGTTGCTCACCTGGTTGATCCTTGGAGCCGTGGCTGTTGACCTCGTGACGTCTCTGAACTGCTATCAAGGCACGCAAGAGTTTGTGGATCGCAAGAGGAAGTTCAGAAACGACACGATCGTGAGTTTTTCCACTTCTTCTTATCACTCACTTATGGTTGAAGCTGGAGTGTCCCGAGTTGGATTTGGAGCACGAGAACGACACTGTTGTATGCATCAAAACTATTGCCGGTATGGCTGAATTGTATAAGGGGTGTTAAGAAAGTACCCGGACTTTCTGGACTTTCCGACTTCGTTTTGACTTCCTTAAGCCGATTTAAAGTGGAACGCGTACTGGGCCCCGAGACCATTCTGCAGGCCAAAGATGAGCGACAGACGCTGCTTGCGCTGTGAGAACTGGCCAAAACAAAATCCCAAGTCGGAGGCTTGAAAATCGGTCAAAAATCACTGAATTTTTGCGCGTCCGGCGAATGGTGCAGGGCGACTGCCCTGGCCACAAGCACACCAGCGCCCTTCAAACCTTTGAAATCGGCTTGGAAAAGTCAAAACGAAGTCGGAAAGTCCAGAAAGTCTACTTTCTTAACACCCCCTATATGTCCGAAAGTGTTCAGGCACAATCGATGACTATTTTGTGAACAAAAGCTGCGCGACAAGGGAATGGTGTCTCTGGTACTCACCGGAAACTCTGGTATCAGATTTATTACCCAAAAAGAGATTGTTTTATTTAGAACGCGACCTGCTTTAATATGGATCCCTTCGACGGCGTTTGCTGTTGCGAGGAGGACCACTGTAATGGAATCCTCAATCCTCTGTACAATTTTCTGGTCGTTCTTTTGACCGTTCTGTGGTTTGTTTCGAGGCCATAGAAGCTATGCTCATGATGAGTTCCTGTACAAACCATTTGGCTTCGAAGCTGTAATAAACCGATTCGTGCAACTACCAATACATTACAGAAAAAATAGATGCCCTTGGGCAGACGGCCATTCGATAAGCCATTGACAGGCCGAAGAAGGCTTGACGTTCTTCTAAGCGGAACGCGTTACGTCCTCTAACCTGCGTGATTGGAAAGTCTTTCAAGGTGTCAGCCACATCGATTTCGCCTCTTCCTCGCTTCCTCCTTTCTTCAGTTCTTGTGTTTCAGGTCGTTGCAAGATGCTTGAAAGGAAAAGTTTTGTTGTCTTGCTTGCGTCTTATTGTCTTGCCTCTTCAGCAAGTGTCCTTGGCTGTTGGCAGGGCGCAATAATTTACACCAACGGCACGAATAACGGGTCGTATTCTCAGGCAGAGGTTACGGAGAGATTTTAAAGAAAGTTTCAGCAAATCTGCTAATCCTATGTTGGTGCGGATGTTTGGTGCACTAAAACCATTTGGGGTATGACTCCGTTTTATTTGACTTGATTATTTGTTGTTTTTACAACAAACGAATCGTACTATGTGATCACCAAGAGCTGCCGGCCGACAAGAGAATGTTCTGATGCTGCACAGGTTTATCTTTTCAACCTCTGCTCATGTTTCTTTTTTAAACTTTATTTAAATTCCAGAGTCAGCACTGCGCTGTCGAGGACCTCTACAATGTTGTTTACTGCTGCCACGTTGCCTACTGTAACAGCGGCGCACTTCTCACGCAAACTTCCACATTGTCACCCCTCTTCACCACTTCTTCCTCTACTCGAAGGGCGACACTTTCTTTACTGCTGGTCACGGCAACATTAACAGTGATTTAATGAAACGTGTGTAGCGCAGTTTTTCCAGTCACACAATCTCTCAAATCTGCCGACGATTACATGCTGTGTCAATTTATAAAACCAACATTCAACTCCAATAATAACAACAAATTGATCCTCTTTGAACAGACAGCAAAAAGTGTGTTCAAGACAATGCGCGTGCGTCGACAGGCAGCACAGACGGCCATTAAGAGCGGCCGAACGCGTAATGTTCTTTTACGCGCGCGATTGGAAGCTCTTTCAAGGTGTCAGCCACATTGATTTCGGCTCTTCATCGCTTCCTCCTTCCCCACTTGTCTTTCTGCTATTCTAAGATGTTTAAAAGAAAAATTCTTGTCGTCTTCTTTGCCATTGTCTCTTCAGCAATGGCCATTGACTGTTGGCAGGGCTCGATGATTTACACCAACGGCACCAAGGAAGGCTCTTACTCTCAGGTACAGCCTCAAAGAGAGAATGTAAAGCACTTTCAGCAAACTTGCTCATCCGAAGTTGGCACGGGCTCAGATGTGTGGTGCAGTAAAACCGTTTTGGGTACTTTTTAAATGCGTTGAAATTTATTTTAGGAAACGAGTCGTTTTATGTGGTGAACAAGGGCTGCTTCCCGACAAGAGAATGCTCTGACGCTGCTCAGGTTTATCTTTTCAAGTTGTGCTGGATCTCGTTTTATCCAGAGAAAGGGTTGTGCCAAGGAAGGAGACTACAACGTCACCTGTTGTTGTCAAGGCCGTTACTGCAACGCCGGCGCCTCTTTCGGAGTACTTCCAGTCACACTTCTTTCACTTGCCTTTCTTTATGTTCACTTGAACTAAATCCTGAATTCGTGCATAAACAAAGTTTTATTTTATCGTATTTATGTTTTGTAGAGAGTAAGGGAGGGAAGGAGGTTTTGATTTGAGTGCGCACTTCCGTGATCGGACAGGAAGATGCAGTTGGAATGTGGGTCGAGGACCCAACAATTTGTGAACATTGCTATTCTTGACGAAAAACAGCAGGATGGATCAACATTGAATGACGTGTCTAGCCAAACGACGAGGGGAGAGTGGAAGAGGTCATAAAGGTCTGCCGAGCGACGCTTCGATGCCTCGTTGCCGTGGTGGGGAACGCCCTGTGCCCTCGGCCGCCCTATCACCTCGACCGCCTGACACGCTTGAATTTTCAAATCCGCTGCCCTTTTCCCTTTCGCAAATACAACCCACGTTTTAGGACTGATGTTTGAGATTTCAGCTGAACCCCGAGTCCACGTCGAAGAAGAGAAAGAATGCGTCGATATTTTCTTCTGCTTTCCGTCAGCTTTTTACAACCAGCAGCTGGCCTTATGTGCACTAGAGGCGAAACCACAGAGGTTCACTTCAAGACATCTAACAGGAACACTTCAGATATTGACCGAAGGATCACGAAATGCCACTTATGGAAACTTCTACTCGGTATTCAGCAGTCATCTAAAGGTTGAAGAATTTCAGGAAACTTGCGACAACAACATTGCCGGCTATGAGTGGTGCTTCACGAAGACGATTGGTCTGTTCGAACCCTTTGCCTCCAGTTGTAAATCGCTCATTTCAGTTAACGCAACCGTGATTATCACAGTGAAAGGCTGTCGAGTACAAGCTGAATGCCCAGCCTTCATCCAGGTTTTTCTTGCCTCAATTCGACTCCAGCGCTCTTTTTACAGCGGGACGACTGTGACAGTGACGTCACTTTAGCCAGTGACGACTGCTGCTGTAAAGGAGACTTCTGCAACGGCGTTGGATCAATTCCGTCGTTACTGCTTCTTCTTATGACTTTACTGCTACTTTCTCGGTAGTCCACGATATTTCAATGACAAGCTGGTCTTGAAAGAATGCTCGTTAACTGACAAAATCTCATGTACAAAGCTTCAAGCTTCTATGTCGATCTATCGATGCCGATATTCAAAGCAAAGCTCAATCTCCAAGTGAACACAATGATTCGATCGAGTTCGTAAAGCGTCACGAAGACAATCGGAGGGGGCGCCGCCCTGGAACAACGCAAAAGGCACGGAAAAGGTCGGCTGCAAGCGCGTCATCTGGCCATCTTCAAGGGTGGAACCTTTTCCGGGGTTCCCGTGACGAATGTTTGAGATGCGAGGCGGTTCCCTATCCCAGCCCGAAGCCGCAATACAAAAAGAGAGAAGGTCGTAAAAAGCTTGGACCAATAGCCACGCCTCGTGCCACTTTGACTTCGCCTCGATGAAAAAAGTGTTGCGTGCAAAGGGGCGTCGACAAGGCCCGGAGGTGAAAGGTATAAAAACGACGAATTGCATCTGTCTTGCCACTCTCTCTGACCCTTTAAGCGTCAAATTGTCTTACTGTACTGTCTGAGCGACCTGGCTGAATCTGTCTAATGTCATCACTACCTCAGAGATCTTTGAAGAACTCTTCTGCATGAAAGATTTATTCCCTTTGACTGTCATTCTGCTGCTGTGCAAATCTTCCAATGCCATTGACTGCTTTCGTGGAACACAGTCCAAAACTGAAGATGTCACGACAGGCGAGATCTACCGGGTAAGGGAAGCCATCAGTAACAAAACTGCCCTCCAGATGGCCTGCGACAATGGATTCGGAAGCAACAAATGGTGCTTTACTATATGGTCCGGTAAGCATTTTTCCAGTTCTATTCCCACTCAGAAGCTGCTTTCTCGCTTCCAAAAAAAGATTACGATTATGTATAGGGGCAGAGGTCCGGGTCGACCTTTCATGATCCGATTTGAAACTCTTCTTCGGTCCAAGATAAACGGCTTGCAGCGAATGAGACGACGGCCGTTATTGAAAAGGGATGCCGCGTGACTTCCGAGTGCCCCGAAACTTTGAGGGTTCGTTTTTACCCATTTCTTTTGTGATGAACATCCTATAAAAGATGGGTGTCTACTCCATCGGAGATCACCTCAACAAAAGAACATCAATTTTTAATGCACCCCTTTCTTTGCACGTTGCGACACACCCAACGATCTTTTCATCTCGATAAAAATCGCAACTTTCCACTCAAGCCTTACTGTTTCTTTCAGCATTCATTCTGCGATGACTCAACAGCAGCCAACGGAACGATGTGTTGCTGTCGCTCGGACTACTGTAACTTCGTCTCCTCTCATCGAATCTCACTTACTTCTTTGTGCATAATGGCTCTCACCTCAGTATTTCTCCCTTAAAGGGACAGTACTGTGAAAATGGATTTGGTCTTAAAAGACGCAGAATTTTTTGCTTATCAAAAGTCAAACATAG
>JAQIXL010000320.1:0-36679 GCA_034700245.1 Poikilolaimus oxycercus
TATGTGGCTTGCCCGATTCGAGTGTGGCCCTACCCATCAAACACTCGATTCGAAGAGGAAAGACTTCAAAATCTAGAAGGAAAAAACGCGCAGGTCAAAATTTTTGTGAAATTTTACTCTGAAAAACGTGAAACCGCAAGGTTACTGCTCGAAATTTGGTCCGATTGAAGACTGGAGTCGAGTGTTTGATGGGTAGGGCCACACTCGAATCGGGCAAGCCACATACCATTCTGTGCAGAATTTCATGCTCTTTCTTCCCGTGTGGTTAGAATCGCCTGTCAAGGGGGTATTAAACGGGTAAAGAATTAAAATAGCATTTTCCGGAACGTCCGAGAAGGTATCGTCCGACTATTTTGGATCTTTCAGAATTGAATATTGAGGCTTTTTGAAAGCACTCAAAAGCAAAGTGGTAGAGTATCGTCTGGAGCATCTAATGAGCTTTCAAGCGACGAAATCTCTCGCATCCTGTTTGTCGAATGGAAACTTTGAGCTGGCGCAGTCTTCCAACTTCAAGCCCTTGTTGCAACGAAATGAAGAGGTTTCGCGCGAAACTGAGTATGCCATTCGATCGGGCGTGGTCGATTACCCCTAGGGACATTTACTTCAGAAAAATCCGGGAGATTGACTTTCGGACTGCTCCCACAAAAACTTGATTCTTACAGATAGTGTCTTATAAACATAGACGGCCACCAGCACTGCAGCGAGGTTCGCCCGGCCGGGAGGGTGGGGGAGAGCTAGACCAAGATGAAGGACGTCAAGGAGGAGTCACACAATCAGAGTGCACGATGTGGAGGTAAGTGCTGGTGGCCGTCTATGTTTATGTTCTTCGGCGACCATTGCTTGTGTAATTCTAGGACTACCTCTCCAAATAAGGCGAGGTGTTGAACAAGATTGACCTCGTTGAACAACATCAGCTAGTGAAGTTGGCAAAAGAGCAAGCACGACTGAGGCCTAGAGGGACCAGTCGCTGAAAGCCCGAAGCCAATTCACACCGTGTCATGTTATGAGTAGATCGCCCTATCTCGGCTTGCGGTCAGTCAATGCGCACTCAGTTAGCGTGGAGCTAGTCCGTCTCAAGTCAGTCAGTCTCTGTCAAGTGAAAGGAGCTCAAGTCGGATAGTGAAGAAAGCGGTAAAATGCATTCGGGAATCGAACACTCGGTTCGCCGGTCTGCGCGGGTCTGCATTCTACCCGGTCCAGTCTGCCGGTCTGCCGGTCTGCCAGTCTGCTTTTTACCCGGGTTGGTCTGCCCGGTCTGCCAGTCTGCCAGTCTGCTTTTTACCCGGGTCGGTCTGCCCGGTCTGCCCGGTCTGCCGGTCTGCTTTTTACCCCCTCCCTAGCTAAAGAAGTAAGTCGTCACTTCTTGCACAACTTACTCATTGCCAGGGACGAGTTTCTTCACGGTGATTGCCCGAACGTGTGGGTCGACGCGTTCCGTTGCGATCCATTGTGAGGAAGATTCGTTGTGTCTTAGTTCAACGACAAAGTTCGTGATCTTAGCGAGATCCATGGGCTCCCCAACGACAGTCCATTGAACTCGTACGTCCGTGCGCATAATGATTCCGCCAACTTCCGCCAACTGGAGTACACCACTCGACTTCTGAAACGTCTGCATTGCATTTTGAACTTTTGAAAACCCGTGAGGTAAACGCCTCAGTTGTGGTTGTCGTGGTTGTCGGCACTGTACTCGGCTCAACAACTGTCAAGTAAGCAGAAGCATTGTAGCGACGATTGTTGTCTCCCGTCACCACACACATGTAGTATCCCTCATCACCCTTTGACACATTTCTGATTGATAATGAGGAGGTGCCAATGGGTCGACGGCGATCCACAAGACTCAATGCTCGATCATCTGAAAGTTCAGAAGCTTCAGCCGCTTTCTCACCTTTCAGCCACTGCTTGGATTTGACACGCTTCACGATGCACGGCAACTCGATCTGTCCTCCAATTATGGCAGTCACATTGTCCGGGCCTTGTTCGATGAGATTCTCGCTGAAGCTGTACTTTCCCAGCACATAGATGTTCTTTGAGCGGCCGCGTTCCAGCCCGCTCCCATAGATCTCTGCCTCCTCCATGGCTGGTCGGGAAATGCACTAACACAAGGAGATCAAATGATTCGTGCATCGCCTCGCAAACCTGGATGCTTCCGGTGAACGGCTCCTTCACTCGCATTGTGACGTTGATGGGATTGGTGTAGAAGTTTGTGTGTGAAGGCACGCCCATTTCGTCAATTGCATCAATTAGTGGCGTGGCATTCACGAAGACCATCGGGATCTCGTACCGCAAGTTGTTCGCCAAGCAACTCAACTAAAGCTCAAGATTCAAGCCTCACTGGTAAGCACTGACCTGCCAAGGTCTCGATTGATGGGGGTGGAGGTCGAGGATAACATCGGACGGTGCATGGACGACAAGTTGGTAGTGGACCCTCGGATGGCCGGCACTGCCGAAGTCCGGCTCTTCTATTGGAGAGAAGCCATGACAGGAATAAATGCCCGCATCGTTCAGAGAGATGTCGCGAATCCTCAAGTTGCCTGAGAATTGCCTCAGTCGGGTTGTGTCGTCCGTCAAAGAAATGTTCGGCGTCGATGAATTGTGCTGAAAAATAATAAATTAGACGAACATCGTCTCATTGTCGTGAAAATATTTGGCAAAAGACAAAAACCATGCCAGCCCGATGCGGGGCTCGAACCCGCGACAGCCAGATTAAGAGTCTGGTGCTCTACCGACTGAGCTAACCGGGCACGGAGTGGCGACCATGGACGTCCTGTATAATGTGGAAACCCGCCTTCCATCACACGTGATTTGGCGGGAAATCATGCGTGTGTTTCACGAATGTTTGGGAAGAGACTTGGGATCATTTAGGGTTGGCCTACGTTCCTCACCTTGTGCCAAACGACTTTCGCATTTGTGAAGACGCACTCGAGGAGAATCTCTTGGTTGACAACGGCATCGATCACAATCGGTCTCTCCTCTGATGTGCCTTTGCCCGTCGGATAGACCAGCCTCGGGAGAAGATTCGGCTTCTTCATTTTCACATTTGCAACGTTTGCTTCGACCTGAACTTCCTGTATTATCTGAAATGACAGCACACCACTAGGACGACGGGCACTGAGGAACGCTTTGTCTGGTTGGTGTAGGTGTTCCTGACGACGCAGTAATATTCGCCGCTGTCGCTTGGTTGAGTGAGCGATATTTGCAGACCGCTCGGCGTTGCCAGTTGGTTTGTGTCATCTGAATTCGTCGGAGCGAGATTAGGAGATTTGAATCACTGACTGATGCTGTCTTGACAGTCGGGTTGGCCGGCTCGCGCAAAGCAGATCTCCGGCGGTCCCGGGATCACATCGGGGAGACCGGCGCACGGCAGCCTTGCCACTTGACCCTGCGTGACTCGCACCGTCTGCAAATCGCCGAAATCGTCTCCTCGTCGTTGCTCTCGATTACGCGAAGAGGGGGAAGTCCATTTCGCTCTCTTTTATGACCACTACCAGGTGTCAGCCATTGCGCGTGCGTTTTGGCCTCATCAAGAGCAAAACCAAATGAAAGAAGAGCATGGCTCAAATTTCGCTCTCTCTCGCACAGTCGGCTGTTGTCAAAACAAGACTCATAGAAGAGGCGCGCATCTGGGCATTTGCATGCGAGCAGCCTCGTCTTGGATCGGATCGCGCGCGCAGATGTGACTCATCCATCATCTCAAGCACAACGACGAGAGACTGCGCGGGCATCCACAAACCAGCATCAACAAGTAGAAAGAAAATAAGGGAAAGACAGACGGAACACCAACCTGCTTGGCAACGGGCTCGAACTTCGTCATTCTCGCCCGACGAAGCTTCACAGGCGATGAGATGAGCTGGGAGCGCACGAGGAGGCCGTTCGAAAGGCGAATGCCAGTGAGGTTAGCGGAACATTGATAGTCGCCTTCACTGCCGCGGTGACCGCCAGTCACTTTCAACCTGGGAGATCAATTTGGACAGACCGAAACAGACATTGCGCCATCCTGAACAATATGCTCAGTAGCTTCAAGGAGTCGAATGCCGTCCTTGTACCAATGAACGTCTTGAATGCGGGCCTCGGACCAGCCGGGGGCAATGGTACAGCTGAGCGCGGTTGTGATCTTCTTGATCAAGTACGGCTGTTCAACTTCCACTGTTAACGCCGGCAGATCGAAGTGAGCTGAAGAGGAACACAGACAAAGCGTGAAGCTTTTTTATTCTCCATTATCACTTTTCAAACAGAAAAAAAGACATACGCGGATCGCTGTGGACGGCGGCGAACAATGTAAAGAGTACGACGAACATTCTCGTTCTTCTCATTTCCGATAGGCCCATCGTGACATCGCTGAAATTGAAGAATGAGAGAATTGATCAAAGGCGAAAATCGCGATCTCGCTAGGTGACCGGTGGCATAACCGGGTGTGCGGGGAGCCTTGAGGGCCGTCAAGTGGGTAGCCCCCACGATCCCGGATCGAGGATCCTCATTCCAGCTGCCGGCGACTCCTTCCTGGAGCTGATGAGGAGGAGAGGGCTGTGGAGGGGCAACAACAGGACGCGCTCGGGGGATTAAGATAGGACGCGGCGGCGTTCTCTCAGGGCTCATGCTTTCCCGCAATCTTTACATTGTCGCGAGAAGACGGAGAAGAAGAAGAAAGAGAAGAAAGGCGTCAAAACGAGCGTCGAAGTGGATCAGCGAACGACGTAATCGCCCGCTCACACGCGCGGCCACCCTAATCGCGCAACGTCGCCTTCAGTCTCATTTTGAATGCCGTACAGTCGCCACTCTCTCGCTCGACGGCGGCAGCGGCACTCCAAACGTCGGCCGACAAGCAGCAGGCGGCAGCACAAACAGCGTCACCCGTGTTGGAGTCGAACCCCCGCGCGCCTCTTCTTCCTCTTCGCCACGCAATGACCGGCCAGCCATCCCCATGAAGAGAGAAGAAAAGAATGTTGCCCCCACTGGCGCAATTACCACGTTCGCCCCTTGTCTTTCGCCCATCCCCGCTTCTAATGAGACCGTTCCTTCCCTCGGGTGGTCGCCAGACGGACTGAGGATTTTACGACCTAAGGGAGAAGGCGGAGAGAAATGTGGTAAAAACCGTTTCACCAACAAGGAATACACAGGGCACTTCAGGACGGCGAGAGTGAGAAAAAGAAACGCCGCTCGCCAACGGAGAGAGACAGAGAAGACCCTGTTTGGGGGCCAAGACGCTAAGGAGAGAGAGCGAGGAGTTGATTCATTCATGGGGCAGCAGAACGTGAAATTTGAAGGCTCGCCAGGATGGGCGGACAAGGCGCATCGTTGGTCATGTGTGAGTGACAGTCGAAGGTCGGCCCTCCTCCTTCTCCTGGACAGTCGCGCGTCCTAGGGGTCACTCCTTCTTTCTTGCAAAACTCTCAGTACAGCCGAAGGGTAAGCAAAACAAGAACGAACACTCGGCTTAGCACTTCGCGCGACTCTGATCTCTCCTAAAAGGGGAGCCCGGGAACGGTGCATGAAAGGGAATGCGTCAAAGGTCAAGGGAAAAAAGATCGTGAGAGACTTCAACTTCAGAGCAAATCACAGTTCACTTCGGGTGACGGGTTGCCCACGGGAGTTCCCGAGAGGTCCATCGCGCGGCGGTGTGTGGCAGGACAAAAAAGCTGCCCAGCTGGTGGGCATTTGCGCCCTCGGCCGAGAAGAGAAGTGAGCGACGCGTAACCGTGCACAGGTGGTGATCACTAAGCGGCGCCCCCCACAGACGACTTGTCAATTTGTGGTGCTTGAAGAAGAAGAAGAAGCACTTGCTTCCTTCTCGCTCGCCAGCGCGACGTTCAAATTTTCGCCCCGTTTGCGCAGAGCCCCCGCGACCCCCCTCTCCCTATAGTGGGGGGACGCGGAGACGCGAGGTCTCCTGGTCATCCGCCGAAAGCTCAGCAAACACGCGCGGCTCTTCGTCTGGGCCGACGACGGAGCGATGACCAGCCAAGGCCGAGGAGCTGAAACCGTCGAGCTCGGGACGGAAATCGGATCCCTTCTTGGAAGGGTCACACACGCAGCCTCCTCAAACATATAAGACGGTCACATGCGAAAGCTCGGCGGTGGCGGCTTTCTCACAGCGACTCTCAAAGCCGGAGACAAGCACGGCAATTAGATATCTGTGTGACGTGATAAATATTTTTGCGAGAGGACTGTGCCGGACGTGGGAACCAGTCGACCAAGACGCCGCGCAAGAGGCGATGGGGGCTGACAGCTCGTCGAGGGGCGGCAAGGCGAACGGCGGCGGCGGCCGAACATCGCGGCGGATCGGATCAACGTGGGAACCGTGTCGGAAGTGGTGCGAGTCGGGACGAGACGAGGGAAGAGGACCGGCTAGATAGTCGACCCGCTAGCGCTTTTACGATGCCCGTTCCTCTGCTTGTGTCCTCAGCGAGCCACGCAACAGATCGCAAAACTTCCCGCCCGATTCCTTTTTTTTTTTTTACCGTTTCCCCTCTCATATGTTTCCGACCCGAGCGCGTTTTCCTTTCGGCAAATGCACAGCCGCATTTCTTCTTCTGGATCATAAACGTCAAGCGAGCTGGACAGCGTCACGACACTGTAAAAGCACAAAGAGCGGCGGGGTCTGCTGGCGACCTCCTCCGCAATATGTGAATGGAGGAGAAGGAGGCCGACTGAAAGGAACTGCTCGCTGAATGGAAGGAGCCGAAGCAAAACAAGACGTCCGAGAAAACAATGCATGAAGTCGCGCGAGCAAGAACTGCAACCCCGAGAAGGATCATGCAAATATTGAAAGAGCAAGTGGGAGAGGGGGGAGAAGTGTGGGCGAGGAAGGAGAGGTCGACTAGACACAGCGCGATGATAGCAGCGGAGGGACGCGCGCGGACCCCCTTGACCAGATGTTTGTGTTGTCCTTCTAGCGGCCGGCGCGACCCGCGCTCCCTCTTCTCTCCCGAGGTCGCGTGCATGCCTTTGATCTAGTGAAAATCTCTGGAAATGAGTGGATGAAGTGGGTGCTCGGTGAGGACTGTGGAGGAGCGCCAGGTGCCTCTCTCCAGATAGACGCGTGTCCGGCCTGCTGACTACCATTCCCGGACACGCCTCACAAAATCGACCATTCATGGAAAATTCTCTCCCGCCCCCGGACATCCTAGAACTGCAAGAGCGCCAAAAGGAAGCCAAGATCTGCCATGCAAGCTAGTCGATCGGCAAGCAGCGCGAGGGAAGATGCGGACCAGATCAAGTGTGCTTTGTGGAGATTCTGAGGGTCTTGGGAGTGAATGAGAGATAGGAATCGGGTGAGACTCGGCCACCCATCGACAGGGCTAGCGGCCTCTCTCGGCAGTGCGAGGACATCGCTTGATTTAAGGCGATGACCGCCAACGCCAGCACGCACCTCTGATCTTCTACAAAACAGCTGCGATCTGATGTGAGGGAAGAGGGGTGGGAGATGCTGAAGAGAGGGGAGAAGTGCTGGAAGAAGGGGATAACGAAGTGCTCTGCGACGACAAATTGAGCAGCGGCTGAGATTTTCTTCGCCTTTTTCTTTGGCGACGCCGACGCAGATGCCCTGACCGGAAAGCGGGGAGAGGGATTCGAGAAAAAAAATCCGGCACAAACGGTCGTTAGCGAGGGCAGCGCGGCGGCACCTGTAATCGAGCCGCTCCTCCACAAATCGCTTCGTTAGCAGGTGGGTTGCGGTGCCATCCTATGTCTTACCATATGTGGACCCTCTTGGACAGTTTGCCAACATTTTTGAGTGTTCATATCAAAGCCATAAAAGGTGAAACGTCGTAAAGAGAAAACATCGCAAAAAGCGCTCGACACGAGTCAGGAATAGTACGAAGAAAGGCGGTTTGCACGGTGTGTAAGGCGATTTTGGTTCTAGTACAAGGTCATCGAGGCGAGGGGTGCGGTCAGGCGATGGCGGTGAGCGAGGGAGGAGAGGCACGAGAAGGGACAACGAGGGTCCGCCGTCGGACAAATGTGCGTGTGACATTAATCTAAGGGTTAAGTGATGCGATGAGACAAGAGGAGCGAGACACCGGCACCGGTGGTCGCCAATAAATAAGTCGAGAAACGTAGGACACGACGGCAAGTGGAGAAAGGCGAAGGCCGCCGATGTCGAAGACGAAGATGAGTGAAGGGGCCATCGAGGGGAGCTGCCAGCTGACCGCTGGTCAGTCTTCCTCCCTCTCCCCCTTCCGCCCTCGTCCCATTCGGTGATGGGCGATGTACACGGGAACCCCCTTTAGCACACCACAACAAGACTGTCATTAAGGCTGTAACGGCGGGTATTTGTGGCAGAGGAAATGCTCTAGCAAAGCACAACAATGATCACGAAAGAGAGGTGGGAAGATCCTGTAGGCAGCTCGTTAATCTTCATCGTAAGTGCCTGGCGTCATTGCTAAAGAATTGCCGGCTGCCTGTCCTGGATGTTTTTTGCATGTCCTTGAAAGAAATGCATCACGATAATGAGATCCAGGGATTACGATAAAGCAAAAAGTAGATGTGACCAAGTTAAGGGAGACAATACAGCCCGGAAAGCGCAAGAAGGCAGCCAACGGAAACCGCTTAGCGGATTGACGCGTCCAATGATGAATGCCGCTGGGTGTGAGGAGGAGAGAAGAAGAAGAGAATGGCCAAGAGCTCTGCTCAGAGCACCCAAGAGAGCCCTCAGAGGTCCATGATAGCACATTCAGAAGAGACTTTGTCGCATCGTCGCCTCTCTTAAAGCATCCTTGGCTGCATTCGCAGTCACAAGACAAAGACGTCGTTAAATAGCCAAGAAAGTCCTAAAGTCTTCCGAAGGTTCAATTTCATCCCCTTTAATGAAACATTAGAAGTTTGAAAATGGCAGCCAAAAACTCCGGTTCCAATCCTGAAATACGCAAAGCATGTTTTGCAGGCGGAAGGGCGGAGAGTTTGCGCCCTCTACGGAAGTCCGCCTCAACCTCGGAAGAAGAGGCGCGTAGCGGGTGGGGAGTACGACGAGTGAGGAAAATGCAAAAAGAATTTGTTGCTTCGGCAGTCGCTGAGTGTGAAGAAGATGCACTCGAAGGATGGGAAGAAGAGGCGCGAGAAGAGGCGGCTTCGCGACGCAAAAGGAGAGCTGGCACACGCCTGAGTGACGGCCGTTTACGGATGGGAAACTGAGCAATGCAAGGGGAGGGGGATGCATGTAAAGACACGAAGAGGCCTGCAGACTCGAAAGCGTTCGGACTTTGAATGAACGACGCGGTTTCAATTTCGTGAATAAATCACTCGGAGAACGCGCGGTGAGTGAGTGCGCCAAGAGACGGCTGGGACATCCTCCTCCTTCTCGGCTCCCATCCACTACCTCCTCCTCCTCCTCCTTCTCTTTCTTTACTTCTTCAAGGCCTTCGAGCGAGCGAGAGACGTGGACCGGCCGGACGCGCGGCAAACGAGCGTTGAATTGACTCATTTGAAACCCGCGATCTCCTGCTTCTTTCGAGGACTCTCAGGCTGACAATCCCGGCTCCCACGATAACTACGCTGAAACTCTGGGAATCAGTACGGAGTTCAATTCGCTCACATCATAGAGGGGTTATAAGCACGTTTTCAGCAAGTACATAAATCGCGCGGCCATTCACTCTTCGTTGGCACAACACGACGTGGGGGTTCAGCGCTATACAGAGTCGATCTCGCCGCGGCGACAAATCCGTTAATGTCTATATAAAGGGTGGACAGCAAAAAAGATTAGCGGCGCAAAAGCTCGTCGAATCGCGAGTTGGACACGCGTTCTGACCCGACTTCTTGGTCAATGCTCCAATACTACAGCATAAGCTAGAAGAGAAGATGGATTCTCTCTCCTCAGTCACATGCAAAAAAGCCAAGCCGGTAATTGAGGCAATTACATTGCCGAGATAGGGAAGGAAGGGAGGGGAGCCGAGCGATTTGTGTGGGCGAGAATTTAGAAGAAGAAGAGAGAAACGAGAGGGAAGCGGGTGCTTGAACCACATCGAAGCACCTACGGGGACTTGAACAAGGAGGGACAGGTGCCTGAGAGGGGTTCGAGTGGCCAATGCTGAACGTGTCGCCAACACAAAAGCGACTCGAGAACCGCACGCAAACACGACAAGAGCAACACTTCTTCGGGTTATTATGAAGGAACTGCCGAAGAGACATCTCTCGTCGACTGAAGTGCTGACCAACACCCGGCGGGACGACGCCCTCCACCACATCTCAAATTTCATCTTCGACTCGTCCACTATGTCGTTCGGCCAAGGCTCAGCATGCATTTCCTAGAGTGTCGCCTGTCTCTATGTACGTGACCTCGAGGGGGATATTGGCTGCGGTCAACGCAACAAAAACAGACTAAAAAGGGCCATTTTAGGAAGGAGAAACACTCAGGTCGCCCCCGTTGCCCATTGTGACCCCCTGCAGCCCGTGGAGGTCTATGGCGGTAATGCAATTGGCAAGCTCATCTCGGCTCGTCTGCCGACAAAGCACTAATTTCCCTCTAGGAAACCCGAGCAGCAGCAACGAACCGAAGAGAGTGGAGATAGAACCGGCAATTACATGATTACGGTTCTGACCCCTCAGTCTGCAACCAGAGACACAACAAATTGAGGAACAAAAGGTGAAAGCGGGAGCTGAAAGAAGGGAAGAAGGAGCAAGATGACGAAGGGGAATGTGGCGGGACTGGCGGGGAGCATGGGGGTCATCTTAGAGTGACCACTGGTGATGCAATATGAATGGAGAAGCATGGCGACCCCCGCAGCACTGCTCGACCTCCGAGAGCAATTAATAATTTTCGAGGGATGAGACCTGGGCGATGGCGGCGGAAAGACGGCCCCACTATGGTGTTGTGCTTCCTGTGTATGTGTGCCTACCCTCTTTGGTAGCAGAAGCAGCCGCCGTCCCACCGTTCAGCAGAGGAGCGAGGCAATCTCTCCTTCCCACATTCGTTCCGGTCGCTGGCAAAACACGCAGTTTAAGGGGGAACTACGAAGATCTCGCGAGCCCCTTGGTCATTGGACTAAAAATCAGCGAGTGAAGAGAACGCAACAGGCGGTGTCGACATATGAGAAGTGTCCGGGGCAAAAGCCGCGAAGTCCCGCACACACTCACAAACCGCAAGGCATTGCAGCAATTAGAAAGCAACGCGCCAATGAGATTTTCCACTCGGCCCCCGCGAGCAACCCGGCACGCGACTCACGGATACGAAACCCCGCAGTAGTTGTAGTCACTCAGGGATTGGAAGGACAGATTTTATATTCATAAGCACTTTCATGTTGACCATTATTATGATCTCATTAATGGTCAAAAAGCGTGCTATTTGCCCGAGACCAAAATGGGTTTCAGTTTTGGTGGGCGCACAGCAACTGCAGGCGGCAATTGCCTATCACCGAGGGAACCCCCAGGATAGAGAATGGGAAAGTCTCGCTGGTGTGTGTTGGGGGAGGGTGAAGGAGACCCAAAGAGGAAGCGGGTCGGACATAGCTGAAGACTTGGCGCGAACGCAGTGGGGCGTTCAAGCTCTTTCGCCTGGTCCCAGCGATGAAGTAATTAGAATCGCCGTCTCCTAATTGTTCCATTGAGGAGACGACGAAGGCGCTTCGAAATGGCGCGGCCTCCGTTCGTCTGCGAAGGAAAGGGACAAGCGGCGACAACCAGAAAGGGCAATTCCCGTGGTCACTTCTTGACCAAATTGGGGATGCCACTTTGGGAGCGGGAGGACGAGAATTCTCCCTTCAGCGGACACAACCTAAACTAATGAACATATTGCAGGAGGGAAAGTGGTTGAGAGAGCGTCGAGGTCTCAGGGTCCAAAATGCTATCACAACAACCAAACAACCACGCATCGGCAATGGCCGGCATGCCATAGAGCACGCTTCACTGGCTTCAAGCGACTGGGAGGAAGACGGAATTCACACCTTCGGGGAGAGTCTCGTGTCGCGCTGGCGGACAAACACTAGTAGCAAGTGTGCAAGAGGGGGAACAATGCCGATGCACACGGACGCCCCTGGCAACGCTCAAGAAGCCACGGGACACGGACACCTTTGCCGAGTTCTGGTCGGCATTTAGGAAGATGAGAATGGAAGGACGCGCTCTGAAATAGTGGCGTCTCGCGGTGAACCGTCGAAGAATATGAGAATAATGAGAATTGGCGCGGTGCGAGACGCGAAGAGATTGATGGTGTGTTGGAGCGCGGCGGGGCGTCTTCTTCGAGGCCTTCGAGGCGATGGTCAACGAGTGAAGGAAGAGGAGAGTGAGAGATTCCGCCATCCTCCTCCTCTCACCCCGAAGATCGCCAGTCTCCCCTCCTACGAGGTCCCCGGGGACACGCGAGCTGTCCACTCCCGCACACACGCGAAGGATAAGCCTCTCATAATGATCGCACAATGGGGAATCGCGCCACACGCCATCATCCTCATGGAGGCTTTCTCCTGACTGCTTCGTATTCTTCACTATCTCGTACGGCTTCACTTCTTGGTATCTTTAGTGTTTGTGTTCCAAAGGCGATTCCCGAAATGGTTTTATTTCATGTTTTTTCCTTGTCACAATGACGACGCATGAGAGAAAAGAAGAGGAAGGCTGGTGGCGTAGGTCTTCACGACCGTGAGAAATCTTGGAGCAAAACCAAAAAGTGGCGAATCGGAAACAGGAAAGCTTAGAAGGGAGACACAAGTTCTTTGAGAGAGATGAAGAGAGACACACGACACATTTGCAGTCGAAAGTCCTAAGGGTTCGGAGGGATCTTTTCGTGAATGGACCAGCTTGTGAGACGCTTCAAAGACTCGACTGAGCAAGTAGAAAGAAGTCGGGTATCAAGGAGTGGAGACGAGGACAGATCGAAAGAGAGGGAATTTGAATATCGCTTGACTTCGAAAGAACGATGGGCGGGGCTTTTTACTTCCGTGTTTCGATGACATTATTATCTCTCATAAAACATCGCAAAGGCCAAATCATGCGGACATTCAAGGAAATGGGAACTGACAGCATTTTTTCTCTTCAACCCACAACAAGACGATTTTTCTTTCTGAGCAAATTCTTCATGTTCAACACGGGATTCGACGATTTTTAAAAGAGAAAATGGAAGAACCAATTTGGCGAATTTCTGAAAAGTCTACTACATGCGGAGTAACGGAGCGATTGCTTAAAGCTATTTTCCTGTTAGGGATGAAGACGGTGAGGCACAACGTGCTGTTTGCGCGAAGAAGAACTCTCTAAGAGAGACAGTAGGACACACAAACAAACAAAAGAACTTCCTCGACCCAAGAGTAGCATGAATCGACACGAGAACAAGAAACGGTTCAGTTGACTTTATTTACAGTTCGAACCACCTTTTCACAAATAATAAGTCTATAAAATCTGAGTGAGGCGACAATCAAAGAACGTTAAGACACATTGTAGCAGACATGGTTTTTGTTACCCTCGACGAGGTTTCTGGAGACCGGGATCGGAGAGGAGGCGAGGCCCGCTTTGGCGAACATGACACGTTGCTCGAGGAGAGACGAGGGATGGGGGACTCTGGCACTCTAGTTGTAGACACTCGACGACTGCTGGTTGACTGCGGCTGCAGCCGCCGCTGCAGCTGCGTGTTGAGCTTGCGCCTGTGCCATAAAGGTGTTCGGGAAGAGTGTCGAGGTGGGATTCGTGGCTGCTGCCGCCGCAGCGCTCAACACCGACGAAGGTACGCTGACGGATGGTTGAGCGTGTGGCATGGCTGTCACAGGCGGCATCGTCGGCTTTGGTGGTGCCATTGCTCTCCCCGCCGTCGAGGCCATCATCCCTGACCCACTCGGCTGTGGTGCTGTTCCCTCGAAGCTCGCGTTCCGATGTGGAACTGGACCTCCCTGGAATGTTTTGGCATGACGTGATTGGCCTTTCTCACCTGATAAACATCCCCGGCATAGGCGTGGAATTGACTGTGCTCGTCGGGCATCCGCATGCCTCCAAACTGTAATGAGGTCCGTGATTATGCATGAGACACTTGGGTACCGGTTCGGGAGGACGGTTTTGTTCCGGTGGAGGCGCCGCCGAGGTTCCTGGCTGCATTTCGAAGGGCTCCGAGCAGTCCATTTGACTTGGCTGGTTCCACATCTCGCTGTAGCGAGCTTGGCCTCCACTCGGACTCGGATAGTTTCCAGACTGGTGAAGGTATTATTTCATCCCTTTGAACTTACATATTCCGCACTTGGAGACTGAACGTTGCCTGAAGGAGCCACGGACTCTTCTCGTCTCTTCTTGAGGAAGGGATGTCGGACCGCGTAATAGGGCGAGATTCTTGTCTTCGGGTCGTAGTCGAGCATCCTCTTGATCAAGTCCTGAAGTTCCAGACGTTTACATGCACTTTCTCCCTGTCTAAGTACCTTGAACTTGGAGTACTCCTCGACAGTGTGACCAGCTTCTCCCAGCCGTCTTCCGCCAGGACCACCAGACGTGACACCCAGGATGTCATGCAATCTCCGATGGCCGGGTGCTCGATAGGTCTTGTAGTTATCACGAGGCCGTCGACAGTAGTATGTGCCGTCCTCCGCCTTCTCGAAGAACTTCTTCGTCTTGGCGCCGATGTCGAGCATGTGCTTCGGCGGCATGCCGAGGACCTCGACGATCTTCATCATTTGGTCGTGCTCCGAGGAGCCGGCGAAGAGTGGCTCGCCAGTGTGCATCTCAACGAGAATGCAGCCTGCAATTCGACCCTCGCTCATTTGTTTTCAGAGTCGCTCTTCGCTCTCGGCTAACACACAAAAACCAAAACTCCGAACTCCTTTGAATGATGAACGTACCGAGTGACCACATGTCGATTTTCGTATCGTAGGCGATACCGAGAAGAATCTCGGGACTGCGGTAGAATCTCGACTGGATGTATTGATAGATGCGATGGCCGGTCTGGCACGACGAGCCGAAGTCGATGATCTTGATGGCGCTGCGCTTCGGATTGCACAGCAGCACGTTCTCCGGTTTCAGATCGCAGTGAATGATGGACAGCTCGGGCTGCGAGAGGAACAGCAGCGTCTTCGCCAACTGCAAGCCACTGGCCCGTCTCGCTTCTCTCTAGCACTTTACTACACATTCGCGTCGTTCGTCGCCCGGCGCGCCCCCCTTTTGCTTCTTCGCCCCGTCGCTTTCCAAAGCACAAAAACGACAAGCGCGCGCGTGCCGCTGAAGAAGAGGAAGTGTGAAGCGAAGCCACAAGATGTTGCGACCCGGCCCGACTGATCCCTTCACAGCTGTTCGATTTTGGAGTCTAGACGATCAAGGAAGAAATGCTCACCTGTTGGCCGAACTTCCGTGTCAGGTTCAGCGAGACGCCTCGAAAGTTGGTATTCCGGAGGAGATCGTAGAGGTTGTAAGAGAGGAGCTCGAAGACGAGACACAGATGGCGTCGATGCGTGAAGTGTCCTTTGAGTTGGACTGCAAACACAGGGCTCGAGAGTTGATTTTGGACACCGGCACTGCCAGTGGTGGACACTTTTGGTCTCTTCTCGCTTCCTTCCCATTTTTACTTCTCTTAACAATTTCCCTCCTATCCAGACGCTGCGGGGGAGGAAGCAACGATGAACTCGCTGTTCATTGTTTCCGAGAAGCTAGCGACGAGGGGGCTTTTTCTTTGTACAGCCGGCTGCTCGTGAATCAGCGACTCGAATGCCGCCCTCGGCATGCCGCCGTGTCTCAGCTGTTCTTCCGCCGCCACCCCGACAAGCCACCCCGAACCACGTCATCATCCACACAAAACACTCATTTCGACCTCATCACCGTTCCTCAAGTCATCCTTCAGCTTTGTTTTCTTCCTCATCGCACGTAATTCTCTTTGAGACGACTCACCGATATTATATTTCGACTCGTTGTCATGCCGATTCATCATCTCCAGAAGACGAATCTCGATCTGAGCCTGATCATAGAAGGTCCGCTTGTTCTTGATGATCTTGATGGCGACCGTCTCATTGGTCAGCGTGTCATAGGCCTTTGTAACTTGACCGAACGAGCCTTTGCCAATGTGACTGAGGATCAGGTATCTGAATGGGAAAGAATCATTCAAGGACCAGAGACACTCACCGATTGTCGAAGTACTCGCCCTCCTTGATGATGTAGTCATAGCAAACATCGTCGTAGCCGCCGTTGTTCACACCGTTTCTAGAATCGGTGTAATGCGACAATGATGGTGGAGTGAAGTTTTCATAGTCTGACGAAACCCCAGAGCTCATGGCTAACAGAACGAGGAGGGTCGTGGGCTTGCCAGTGACTGCCCTCTCGGTCCCTCCCCTTCTCCCTCTCGTGCCCCACTGACTCAGCTGACTCCTCCAGGAGTCACGGGTGACGAAAGCACGCGCCCCTCATCAAACCAGGAACAGAAAAGTGGCAAGGAGACAAACCTGCTTCGACTTCGCCCATCATCTGGCTGCGGCATTTGGGGCGGGATCTGGGCGATCTGCGAGCCGATCGGCGGCTGCTGCGGATGCTGGAGCTGCATCGCTTGGGGATGTTGCTGCGGCTGCGCGGGGATCACGGGCTGCTGCTGGACGTGATGATGCGGGTGGTGCGCGAGCTGTTGTGGTTGCAGGCCAGACGTTGAAGGAAGATGTTGCGAGGACGTGGCCGGCTGAAGCAGCGCGTACTGATCGTAGTGCGGCACCTGCGCGTTCGAACTGCTCGCATCCTGAAAGGCGAAGTTGTAAAAAAGCTATTCGGATGGCAAGAAGAAACAAAGAAGCAGACATCTGGAGTCGAAAAGTGTGAAAAGCTAACCTGAGGATGGCCATGGAGAACGACCGGAGGCTTGGAGGGTGGCTCGGGGACCACGTGGTGGGCCTGAGGATGGTGCTGCGATCCAGGCAATGGGACATGCTGTTGAGCGCGCACAGCAGCATGTGGAGGCATCTGAGGAGGTGGCGCTTGCTGCGCCTGCGGTTGCTGCACGGTCAACGGCTGCTGACCCGGCGGCATATCATGACGACGCTTTGCCTTCCGCATGTAAAACGACTGCAAGGAAGCCCTTCAAAACCTCAATCGGCTGAATACCTCGTTGATGCTTTTGTAGGTCTTGATGAGATCCGAGGTGAGCTTCCTCAGTGGAGCATCAGCCGGGTGTCTATAGAGGGGGACGACCATCTGAGCTCCGGCAGCAGGAGCTCCGATCGGCGGCATGTTGCCGGGAATCGGCACGGCAGGCTGCGCCTCGGCCATCGGTCGGTTACCACTAGTCATGAGGAAACCCTGAAAGAGGTCAACTTCACTAAAACCATCGAATCTTCATTGATCTTCAATAAACAGGTCATGAAAAAGGCACCCTCTCCTACACGTGGCGGCCCACCGATCCATATCACAAGTGAGTCACCGGAAACCCCACGAAAATGTGAAACGGGTGATAGTCTTGATGTTGGCATCCACTGCCTCGCTCAATTAGCACTTGGGATCAATCAATGGAAGTGTGATCAAGGCGGTGATATTTAGAATCGAATTAAAAATCGACTTTAAGGTGCCGAAATTTCAACATGGATTCGCCATGGAGGAGCGGAAACGCGCTTGAAGCGCGACAGACAATGCTGATAAATGAAGCGAAGGGGGAGCGCAGAGAGGAGACGAGCGGCGGCGCCAGGCCGGGGTACGGGAGAGAGTGCTCGCTGGAAGGGGAGCGTTACGTTGACAGGCGGTCGCCCGCCGCCGCGCTGCCTGCGCTCTCTGCGCCCCCCGCCCGCCTCATCGATCGCTTCGAGATCGCGAACACAGGTGACCGCGGCGGTCGAGACGGGCGGCCCAAGTGAGAGAGACCGCGATCGAAGGAGTCCGGCGAGGGAGCAGCGTCTGTCCGTCTCCGCCCCGCTTCCCGCTGCTACTTCTCCCTCCAGTGCCGTCGAGTTCACCGGAAATCCCCTCATCGCCTGGTTGTAAAGCGCGCCGCCCTAGTGATGCTGATTTCGAATTGTTCAGAAATTGTGATTGAGGAAAGAGCGAATCAAATTTGCTGTGAATAAAAAGAGGAAACGGAGGAGAGAGCAGACGGTTGACGATGTCGATGACGCAATACGGGCAACGCCCTGTCTGCCTGTGCCATCAAGGCTGGCATGATCGAAGCAAGCGATCGAACCATTCCTCCCCTTGCACAGGCACAATGTTTGGGGGATCCGGACGAGAAAGAGAATTCAAATATCGTTCTTCTGTGGGAACAGATGAATGCGCGAAAGTCGCGCGTCCACACCCCGACCCGCCGACGACAACCCCGATCCGACGCCCTCGCGCATCGACGACCATCCTTCTTCATCGAATTCTCACCTCCCCTTATTTGACACTCTCCTGATAGATCTTCCATTTGAAATCGATGACTTCGGTGATCACTGCTAATTTAGTCATTGGTGATCGGACTGATATGGAATAGGACTCCCCCTTTCTACCCAGAGAAACACAAATCGATAGAGAATTTGCAGCCCCTTGACAATTCCCCATCTTGAAGACTAACTCCAGTTTGCACTAACACACGGAAAGAAGGGTGTGACTGCGCACCTGTTGCGGTTGAATGAGTGAGGCCTGCTGCGGCTGCGTCGTCGCATAGTGCACCGTCGGATTGTTGGCCATGATCGGCCGCTCGAACTGCGACTGTGAAGCCTGGAAGGCCGGCTGAGGGATCGGGCGTTGCGGTGAGTTGCTGAAGGCCGCGTGCATCGGGTTGAACTTCGGCGACGAGGCGACGTGCGGGAACGAGGAGGCGCTGCCACTCGAGGACCCGGCCGTGCCCGTCGGTCGCGGTGCCGTTTGACGCGGCGTCGGAATCGGCGCGCCCGTCTGCGTGTTCTGCATCTGCGCGAAGCTACTCATCAGCGAAGCGGTCCAGTTGCCGTTCGCAATGCCGGCCGTCGTTTTTACGCCACTTCCCGGTGCTTTCTACAAATGGGCAGTTATGGTAAGCGTTTTGAGATAAAGAGTAGTCAGCCGCGATAAAGGAGTACTCACCATGTACACCTCATTGAAGTTCGATGCTTGGTTGAATTCCGTTTTCGGCTCCTGAAAAGAACAGATATTAATCGTCTTATAGAGATTATTTCTTCTTTTCATATATTTTGAGAGAATTCTGTTTACTCGTGTGGAACGCGTGCGTTTGCGACCCGGCGGTTGCGGTGGCGGTGGCGATGCGGATTCACGCCTTCGACGCTCAGCTGGCATCACCTCTTCCTCGCGCTACTAACTGCCGCGCAGCATCTACAACCGACTCCAGTACTATTGGAGAGAGGACGCAAACGGGAATGAAAGGACTACGAACGAGAAGAAGAGCCGGAAACCTGCCTCGAATCCACATAAAAGCATGACGCGCAGTCACATGAGAGATGGTGTCAGCTAACGTGTGACCGTTGAGAACACACAGCACGAAATAGCTATCGTTAATCAGATGATGGGCAAGGAAGGAAGAGATGGACAGAAGCAGCGTGCCGCTAGTGCATTTCGGAAGAAGGCGCGCGCGCGCGGTGGCGGCGACCAACGACGGCGGCGCCCGCTTGTCGTCGCTCGGCAAATAGCCGCCTTCCTTACTCGAAATGTCAATACGAACTGTGCACAGCTAGGGCGAGCGCGGATCGCTCGTCGTTCGCGAGGATCAAGAGTGAATGAGGGGAGAAAGAGGATGAGATGTCTTACAAGAGGGAGCAAGACGCATTTGGAATGCTGCACAAGGAGGGCGGGCTTGAAGGAAAGAAGACGACCGTCTATTATGCTCGGCGATTCCGTAGGGCGACGCGAACAAGAGAAGGCAAAGGAGACGGGCGGCGCTGGGAGCCACACAAGCCATGAGTCGGCGTGACAGCGGCGCCTCGAGGCATTCACTTATCACCCGAGATGAACATGAAGAGAAGAAAAAGAAGAGGAGAAGCCGACGCCGGAGAAACGGGCGCGCGCTGTTTGATTTGCTTATCGCACCAGAAATGAGAGAAAACGAGTGAAGAAGACGTAGAAGACGAAGAGAAGTAGTGACACTCTTGAGGAGGGGCGCGCATTGGAATTTGTGGTAAGAGACGGAATTTCAGCGGTCGACCCGGTCGACGGATGCGCGGTGACGGAAAAGGGAAGGACAGAGGAGAGAGAAGAGAAGGGCGCCAGATTGCGAACAACGACACCTTCAGACGAGAGGTGGAGGAGGAGGGCGAGGCTGATGCAGCGAGCGGCGGCGGCGTTGATTTAGACGCGGCACGCACTGCCGCGGAGAGGCACGTGAAACCCGCGCTCGCGCTACCACCGGCGCGCCACTCGTCTGAACAGGGAAACCAGCTAGCCGCCGACAGAGTAAATAGCAGCGTCGGTCACGTGAAAGCGACGTCATCTTCTATCGCCAAAAGGCTTCGCATGAATGAATTAGTGACGAGCTAGTAGGAGTGCGGCAGCGGGGACTTGACGGCGTTCGCGAGATAGACGCGAGACCTTTCGGCGGGAAACCTTTTTGGAGAGAAGAGAGAGAGAGAGAGAGAGAATGTGAGAGCGGGTGGCAGACGGTCTCTCCTCCCCCGCTGAGAATTCTCGGCTCGCGACACAGTAACAACCCACTACGAGAAACAAGGCAGGCGCAAAAACGAGAAAACCACATGATATTTTGAAACCTCGACGGAAGAGCATTCAAACTCGACCGCCTCTCTACCAGAGGCATTACTGATTTAGCCAACGAATGCAGAACTTTAGCGACTTGAATAAATTGGCGAGAACTGGTCGACCGTGAAATAAAGTGCAGCGGAACTTCTGGCGGCGGCTATTTTGGATGTGTGGTCAAATGAGCGCACGACAGCTTTCAGCTGGCTGCGTTCGTTTCATCCGACGCGCGCGTGCCTCAAACACACACGTGATCCCACGAGATGTCGACATTCTCATCAGAGTTTCGCGATTTAATTAAATGGAGATATATTGGGAAATCCGAGGGAAGAGGGGAGGCGTACCTGGACGACCATCGCTTGCGACATGCTGACGTTCGGAGAGCGAGGACGACGTCGAAGGAGGTCGAGAACGATTCACAGCGACCTTCAGGCGACCAGTTGAGGTCCGATCATCCAGTCCTTCAAAAAGAGATGAAGGAATCTCTTTCATTGTTGCCAGTCGCGGTCACACTTCGCGACTACGCGATCCCCCAAGGAAACCAAAAAAAACCGAAGAACCAAAGGAGGGCGCATGTGACCAGGGCAAAGTGAATTGAAAAGGTGAAGCGGCAGCTGAGGGTCACGGGTGCTTTGAACAGCCGGGACGACGAGACGAACGCGGCAGTCGGCGGACGCGTGACGCAATCGGTGCTCACCGACCGGACATTCGAGGATTGGGGAGAGAGGAGGAGAGACAGTGGCCGATGGAGGAAGCGATGGAGGGGAGGTGGAGAAGGAGGCCCGAGGCAGCCGCGCGCTTCCAACTGGTTCCGTGGTCCTCGTCCTCCTCGGCGCACCGGTACAACACACTCCTTCCTCCTGCTGCTTCAGCGTTTTCGCTCGACGGACACTTCCAGGAAAAGACCACCAATCGGGCGGAGAAAGAAAGGGAAAGACGAGGAAGCCGGTCAGAGACCATTTCGACAGTGATATGAGCGAAGACGGGGGAGAAGCAGCAAATGATGAGCATGTGATAAGGTGAGAGGAACGCTGTCAATAGTGGAAGCCAAGCGACAACAAACTGTCTACAGAAGCATAGACAAACTCGTGCTTCATAGTAAATTCTCTGTCACGACGCAACCAAGTCTGTGATGTCGACAGAATCGTGAAGCCAGATCGTGGGATGAGAGATCGGAAAGGAAGCCATCCGTCCAGCCGGCGAAAGCTGCGGCTCAAGGTTTCAGCCGATGCTAAGCCACGCGAACACTCCTCCAGTCTCTTCCTGGTAAAGTGTAATGGGCGAGCGAGGTTGCAGGTCGGAGAGAGATCAGAGGGTCTTGTTACTCGAGTGGTGGATGAGTGGAGGGACATGTGGGTGGGAGAAGGTTTAGATTCTGAGTCAGAACATGGAAAAAGTGCTCCGTTCAAGTGTTCACAGGTATGTCAAAGATAGAAGGAGGCGCGACGTGAAAGACGAGTGGCAATTTCTCAAGCGAGCGGGGCGAACACGACAAGCAAAAAGCGCGCGCGACCTTCAAGACGAGGGAGGGCTGTCGTGTACGAACTGGCTTCTGTCTTTTGGGACACCGCCGAGAACGCCTCGCTGATGCGGTGGGTGGAGGTGGTGTTTGGAACAAAGCAGCATCACACACTCAGAGAGAGAGGGAAGGTGCGGGGAGTACGAGGCAGGACGAGACATGCAACACATCACAGCAAAGAGAAAGAACGCTTCCGGCACGTAGACGCGAAGAAGACGAGGGAGCCGTTGACATGCGGTGAGTCAGGCAGAAGAGAGCAACAAGAAGGCAGCTAGAGACTTTGACCTCTGTGAAGGGATTTCGAAATTTAAGCACATCATCGAAGTCGGCGAATAACAAACTGGCAAAAAGCAAAGGGACGAGTCTCGAGAGTTCTAATCTGCGACAGAACGGCGTGGGTGCGCGGAGGAGGGGAAGGAGTCACGTGTCCTGGAAGGGGTCAGCGAGGACAAGAAAGACGAGACGCCAGGTCATCCATTCCCCCATCTCCCGACTTGGTTTCCCGTCATATCTGGACAAATTATAAGGAACTGAAGTGAAGGTTGTCGGCGACTGAACGCACGCGGCGAGGGACACGCGAGCTCCGCGCAACGCGACACGCGACGCGCGATAAAAAGACGCGCGCGAAGCGAAATTTCGGAAACCCTACGGGCTGGGCGAGAGGTCCGCGCGGGCTGAGGACACCGAGGCGGCATGCGAGATGCGGAGGGTGCGAGAGGGGAAGAGAAGGTGGAGAGGGCAGGGAGGAGGACGAGAGGACAGCGGAAGGAGAAGAGGGGCGAGGCGGCGAGAGCAGCGACTGCAGAGAGGCAGACACCCGGCACCGGGCGACGCCGCGTCGATCGGCGGCCGAGTCGCCTGCGAGCAGCAAGGCGAGACACGGGAGCAAGGCCGGGGGTGAGTCGCCCCCAGTCGCGGCCTCGTCGCCTCTCAGGACACGGCGCCGCGCCCTGCCCTCTTGGAGAGTCGAGTGCTCTGGATGACCCGACGCGACCAAAGCCCAACACGTTGGAAACAGCGAACAACCGACAAAGAATGTTCATTGAGAAAACTGGCAGCAATAAGGGTTCCTATATTTTTAGGCAGCTGTTTATCCTAAACGGGTGGCAGAAAATGAAACATTTGCAATAACAGGAAGACGCCTGAGGGAAACGGGCTCATATCGAGCGCCTGAAAGCATTGAAGAGATGAGGAGGAGTTCGTGAGTTTACTGCATTTGAACGTTCTCTGCTCTCTCGTCCCGAACCTCAGTCCCTTTCATCAGCGACGCGCGTGATCGCTGCTTGCGGCGCGAATTTCGCAACGGCTGGACACGAGACTCTCAGACTCATCGTTGTCTGCTGATAAGTGAAAAGAGTCACCACGAAATAATTGGTTACAGATACGAAAGAAAAACTACAAACGAATTGCTGTTGTTTTCGCAATTATTTTCCTGTTAACGACCACTAATAAGCTTGCTTGGATTCGAAAAAGATCTCTTTTTTGTGGTTGCCTTTCTGTTGTGTCGCTATCGTAAACCTGGCAGAAAAGATTTTTATGAGACAGCACTGGAATATGCGTGAACACTGTTGAGTCGCAGCAACGTAGCTTCTGAGGATCAAGATGTACATCATTATACACAAAGTGGCATTGGAAGGACACGGCGAATTGAATATGAAGTTGCAAGAGATGACCTAGTCTGAAAATACAGAAAGGGAGACCCGCTAGTGAGACATTGGGCACACAAGTCCACGGCAATCCTCAAGAAGAGCCACGAACTTGTGGCCGTGAGGAGAGACTATGCAAGAATATGATGCTGAACTATTCAAACAATATAATCAGGTCTTCCATTATTGTTCAGAAGTTTCGCCTTGCCGTTGACAGACAGGTTGTCATCTTGCATGATGAGCAACTCCGACTTGACGTAAATCGACTGCAACGATGACGTCATCTGCAAGAATGCCATTTTTTTCGTCCAAGGGCAAAACGTGCCTCGTTCGACTTTTCTTCATCTCCGAAGGCTGAATTCATCGTCGGCGCAGAGTACTGCAGGTTGTTGCTGAACTGACCGCATAACAGCATGAGGCAGCGGAAGAAAAAAACACAGAGAACCTAAGACCTCGTGCCGCGACCATCGAAACTAACCAGCAGAAGAGTGATACCGAAGGTTCCTCCAAGGGCCGCGAGCAGAAGTTCAAGAGAGTGAGAGTTATTGTGTCCAAAGTCCCAGTTCTCAAAGTTCTCGACGATGATGTCGTTCACCGCGTCGACGCTTGTCGCACACGAAAGGATGCAAAGAACGCGTAGCCTCGATAGTCGCATCGATGGCATCTGAAGAAAGGAGTATTTAGGAAACCAAAGAACAGCGGCGGAGAGTCGACGAACACCGTCCCCAAAGACTCATAAATACTGAAGGAGAACCCCCACTCACCGCAAGCTCGACAGTTCACGTCCAATGCGGGTTCATCGTCCGGCAAATTGCCGTTGCTGTACCAAGTGTGAGAGAATCCTCTTTGTGACGCCTTCTCTGAGGTGTGAACAGTCAGCCAAGAGAAGAAGCGGGGTTCTACAAAAAAAGATATTCTTCAAATCGACGAGCGGTGGTGGCGTGTTGGCGTAATGATCAAAAAGGCACGAGAAAGGACAGAGGAGACGGGCGTCAGAGACAGTTCGTCCCGTCTAGAGAAGACATCAATAAGTGTTTAGGAGAAAAGAAGACTCGCGACTAGTTGAGTCACCGCAATTGGAAGCACGCGCTCGTCGTGAAGAACAGTCGAGAACGCCTCAAAGTAAGTCACCGCGACGGACGAGACAGGAACGTCGCGGCGATGAAATAATTCCGCGTTGAGGCACTGCGGCGCGCGCATCAGAGACGATGAGAAAAATTCCTCGGAATGAGAAAGACGAACACAGAACACCGTCAAGAGTTGGACCCGGTTCATGAGGCGCGCAGCAACATTTCACCCACGGTCTCCCCTCGGCTGCTCGAAAGGAGGAGCAGAAGGGAAACTTCGTCACCATTTGCCATCGAAGGCCATGAAGAAGTCTTCCAGGAGAGAGGATTCGAATCGATCGTCCAGTTCTTGAGTCGTTAAAATTGCTCTGAACCGAAGCCGCACGCCATGAGACCGGCTCGATGACGTAAGATGACACGCGACACCGCGGCCAAAACTGTTCCTTCCCAGTCTTCTCAAATGTCACACAATCTGAGCCCCGGCGGGAACTAGTTGATCGTTCTTACAGCGCTTGATGCCTTTGGGAAACAAAGTTGCTGATTGTAAATAAACAAGACAAGGCGCATTAGTTGTCAGACAGTTGTGATGCCCAGTAAAGATCGAATGAAATTGAACACGAACGCAAGCATGAAACCAGGAATACAAGGAAGAAGCACATAGCTTTTTTGGGATGGACAGAGAAGAAGAGAGCGAGAGTTGGCATTCTTCTGTCCTCTGCCCGAGCCGTCATCATGAGACCCCGGACAGGGCCGCGCCTCATCAATTACCCTGCAATCGACTCTAAGGGCCGCCATCGTCGCGCGCGCGTACCACCACTGCTCCCGACAGTATCAACAAGATGCCATGGCTGGACCTTTCAGCGGCGTTTAAAACAGCGTAAGCCGGTGCCAGACCGACGAGTGAAAAGGGTGTGAAGATGACTGAATGGTATCGTGAATGCACCCATGTTGTCTGGCCTGTCTCCGTAAAACGACGATCACTTGGCGAATTCGTCTATGGGGAAGGAAGATGACGGGATTCCTCTTGAAAGCACACTACGTCAGCATTTAGATTTGACAATTTCTGGTGTGTCGGGCGACGACCTCCCCGTGGAATCTCAGCGAATCACGCGTTTATGGCTTCGCTCGATTTATGATCATTGAGGAGAGCGTCGAAGAGACGACGTAACAAGGTCTATGAGACTAAACTATAGAACTAAGGAGGAAAATGAAGAACGGGACAAAAGAAGTGCCCGCTTCACCGCTGGAACTTTCGGGTTTCTGTGCGAGTTGATGGAAGGCCGAAAGTGTCACGTGTTTCGTGCCCGTCCTCCTTCTTCTTCTTCGTTGGTCGAGAGAGCGGGCTCAGATTGTAATGCCCATCTTTTGATTCTGCAGGCGAAGCCTTTTTCTGACAGGTGATTGTGAGCAAGGAAAGAAGTACGACTCTCACTCAAGGCGTTGACGTTGAGGGGCTCCACGGCGGGGGATCTCGCTCTCCCCATCTCAGGCGCGCATCCCTCGAGACAAAGGGCGATGCACGACGCTTCAGGTTGACCTACATCAACGACGACGACGGCCGCGCGCCTCGCCTCGGCCGACCGCAATCCCGATCCCCCGGCGGCTCTCGTCCAAGCCACTCAAGGCCTCAATTCCGATCTGTCTGTCTAGCGTCCATCGCGATGGTATTCGCCCTTCATCGCCTTCACATGTCTGCCTTTGAACCCTGCTTTTTTGTCGCTCTCTCTTTCTATGACCGCCTACGTAGTTTTCATTATGCGCGCCGACATCGAGAGTCGTCCCAAGTGTCTCCCGAAAAAGCGCCTGCAGCGCATTTCGTGTCGCCTTGCCCACGCGGACGCAACTTTTGAATAGTC
Source organism: Poikilolaimus oxycercus (assembly GCA_034700245.1). Classification (NCBI taxonomy): domain Eukaryota; kingdom Metazoa; phylum Nematoda; class Chromadorea; order Rhabditida; family Rhabditidae; genus Poikilolaimus; species Poikilolaimus oxycercus. Next base: position 26,591 of record JAQIXL010000320.1, read on the forward strand.
GTGCACGAGATGGTGGTTCTCTTTCTGCGGAGATTCTGTTGGCATCAAATCCGTTCTCTCAGACTACTCCCGCGATCATATTTGAAGTGAAACTCCTTTGTTTTGCTTTGTCTGCTTCTCTTGTAAGGCGAACACAGATTTTCTTTGTCTTTACCACAAGCAAAACCATGCGCTTCTTCTTGACAAAAGTGTTCCGTTTCAGTGCGCGCTCGGTCATGCCCAAGCCGCGTTTAGTGCTCATTGTGAAGAAGCTTCTGCTCTTGTGCTGCGCTGATTGTATTGCCATTCTTTTTATTGAGCCGTCGTCTACAGTCCCAACGCTTCAGGATGAGCTGGGTAATGTGGATGTTGGTCGTCGCCTTGATATCGGCGACGAGCGCGTCGCCGAGTGTCTTCATGTCCTCGCCATTCGACAACTTTCGCATCGAATGCACGAAGGCGGCCGGTACAGTGCAGCTCGGCATCAACATGATCGAGTCGGCCGGCTCGAAGCGTCAAGACGTCCTCTTCCAGCTCGCCTGTCAATCCATCCAAGAGGCGAGTTCCCCTTTCACAGTCCCTTTTTCTTAATGCGTGAACAGAAGGCGAAAATGCGGGGTGTTTCCCCGCTCAGCCTGTAAAAAGCAGCCTGCGGACCCGGATCGGCGTGCTCAGCGACTTTCGAGAGCAACTCGCGCACACGCTCAAAACACTGCGCGCGCACCTTCCTCTCATTTTCACTAATGCGCTGAGCACGCACTATCGGCCTTCTCCAAGACGCCGAAAAGGGGTGACGAATGGGTTCCGGATGAGGAATATGATCAAAGTGTTTACAGCGTTATCCTTGGAACATCCCAATGGGCATAGCCGAGATGGAGCGAGAGGACTGTTACTATTCTAATCCCTTCGATCCGATTCTGGACGAGGACTTCCCTGCCACGTGCAGACCTCGAGAATATATGGCGGGCATTACCCGAATGGCTGACACGAAGTGGGTTCACATCACTTTCTAGTCCTCGTCACTCCCCTTCAAAGCTCGAAAACATTCCTGAATCGAGAGTTTCCAGGATTCAACTTATGTGCTGCCGTCTGCGAACGCGCGACGAAGCCAATTGTCGCGAGGTAATCTTCAACAAGCCGCTCGGCGCCTCGAGAAGCACGATCATTAAGTGAGATTGAGATCAAAGACTGGATGCACTCTCGCCTTTCAGGAGCGATGACATGGTCATCAACTCAATCTCCATTGTAAATGGCACCTACCTCGTGCGACTCTGCGATCTAGTCCCACGCGAAGCGGGTCAGTCCTGTTATGTTGCTGTTTAGAGGCTTGAGATGTGTTTACTCATGAATTTATTGCCCATAATAATTCCTATAATGTGGATTTTATAGATGATATTTATAACGATGTCGCCTCCGCTCAGAAGCAAGTCATCGAAACAACTACTGCAAAAGCCTACGAGTGGAAGTTGTACAAACATAAGCGTAGGTTCCAAGCGAAAGTGCGAAGAATGTTTTGAAGCTGCACCGCCAGTCGAACCGGAATACTGGAGCAGCAGCGAGACGCCGACGACGGTAGAACCGGAGTTCCGTCGTGCTCAGCCTGTGCCCGTCGACTTCTCCATCGATTCGGCTCCACGACAGGAAGTAAAGGAAGAGGACTACACTTCGAGTGAATACGACGATATGTTGCCTCCTCCGCCAGTGGCACAAAGTTTGACATTTGATCGATGAGGACTTTTTTGTAGTGCCTAAAATCATGCAAACCTTCAAGCCGCGACTCCCACCACCACAGCCCGTTCGTGTTCCGATAACTGCGCCCCCACCTCCACCTCCCACAACTTCTCCTCCAACGACTCCACCAAAGCCGCAATCTTCGGAATCAACAGAAGAATACGAATCCGCAGAAGCCACAACGACCGAGCATACGATAGAAGAAACTACGAGCTCTGAATTGTCATCAGAGGTGGTTGAAGAAGAAGAAGAGACGACACAGTCGACACAATCGACACCAGAAGAGACAACTACAAAGACGACACCTGCTCCTACACGACCCTCGACAGCCGCAACAACGGCTTCACCGATGGTCGACGAGATCATTAGGTTCTTAATAAACTTGTGTTAAGAAGACGATTACTTGCAGACAAATTGAATCCGCTGCGACGGAGGAAGAAGCGGACGAGATCTTCAAGAAGAGCGTCGCGGCGCTTCTCGAGAAGGGCGTCACCGTAGATAACAGTGCTCCAGGTTCAAGATCAACTCTTTTTAATGATGATTTGCAGAAGATGAAGACGTCAGCGAAGAGGAGGTGACACAGCCTGTTGTGCCAGAAACTACGCCAAGACATGAAACAACAACGGAAGCGCCGACTACAACTACAAGCCCGAGCACAACTCGATCATCAACCACAACAATTCACGCATCAACAACAGCGGAAGAGAGCGAAGAAGAGTCGGACGAGCAGGCTGCTGGACCACCTGGACATAATGCTCTCAATCCCGGAATTCCGCTTTACCCAACGGAAGAAAGAGAGTTTGTACGCCGACTTCCACCATCGAGAATGTCGAAGATGAGGATTCTGAAGTCCGATTTGGTAAGCTGATCATTTCTGAAAGTTCTCCGTTGTAGCCATTGCGAGAAGGCGTTTCTGAAGCCGAAGCCGAAGCCATTCTCCGCGGTTCTTCGACGGAGCAACGACGCTCTCCCGTCCGCGGCTATCGTCTTCAAGTAGTGAGCCTTTTCGATTGAGGCTGCGCTCCCCTTCCGTTCTTAACCTCCTCTTACCTCCTCTTCATCTCTCTTCACCATGTCCAACTCATCCACGACATTCCAAAAACCAAAAACAAAATCTCCGATTACGCGTTTCTTTTTCTTGCTGCTGTCTCCCTCTCGCTTTGCATTTCGTGTTGTTTGTTTCGTCTTGTTATTTTTGTGTCTTCAGTATTCGGGGTTGGCTTCTTCGCAACTAATAAAGCTTCTATTTTCTTCTTCCTTCTTCTAGGTGTTGACACATACCGTGTCCGCGTTCCCTCCCCTAACTCACGCACATATTTTTTGAGAACTCTAAGAATTGACTTGAATCAAGGCGGAAGCACGGTTCAGCTGTCCCAATTCCCTTCCACTTTTATCCCCCAGAGACCCCAAACAAGTAGCCCGAATTGGCATCTCAATGTTGTCGAACTGCAGGAGGAGGAGAGGGAGGAGGACGCTGAAAAGAAGTCGAATGACGCGATCGACGCCGAAGAGGAGCAGCCGCCAATTTCGTCCTTTCCTTCGCCGCCGCCCCTCAACTACGAGGTGGTTGCAGAATGGAGAAAAAAACGAGTGGTAATTGCTCGCGTTTGCAGTCGCCTCGCCACATTCGTCGTCAACCCAGACCCGCGACAACAACCAGCACAACAAACGAGCCAAACGATTTCGAAGAAGGTGACGACCTGGAGGAGATCACTACAACCACGCATCCACCTCCGCTGCGAAGACGAAAGATTGTGAAGCGAGTGAAGAAGATTCGCCGCATTTCGACCACCACTACAACGACGGAAGAACCGACGACCACAACGACGACAACAAGGAGAACTACTACCACACAGCCTACGACTACCACAACCAAACGACCAACAACGACGACTCCACCAGAAGAAGATCCAAGTGATCAAGTTCTCGAGGAACTTCCGTACTCTCAAGAAGAACAAGATCAGGATGATCGACAGAAAGAAGAAGCTAGGAGTCAATCTGAGGAGGAGCCTACTGAACGCCCACTGGAGACGACGACCAGCGAATTCTTCGACGCTATTCGACCGATCCCTCGACGAAAGATCTCCGCCGATTCGCGCAGCAGCGAGGCGATCGAGAGTGAGGAACAACAAGCGGACGCCCACACAAGCAAGGTAATTGCCAAGTTGTTTTCCGATTCCAACAGAGTCATCAACCAACGCGAATTACTTGCAGCGTGGCAGAAAACCCGCACCCCGCAGACAGACTGGCTACACCTTCATGGATGCCGGTGGTTATCTCGATGAAGATACGATATCCTCTCCCTTCGAGGAAGATCTCAAAATTACTTCGGAACAGAATAAGGTTTGCTGGAAGAAATTCGAGAGACTCGGCGCAGAAGCCAGAGACTCGCGGCAGAGGCGAACAGAAGAGCACGACAACCTCTCCTTTCTTCGGCGATTTTCAAGTTGATGGAGCGGACGAGGAGACGATCCGTGAAGTGAACCGGGCTGTGGTGGACACTCTCCCCGACTTCCCGATGCGTGGTCCCTTCGACGCCCGTCGCCGCGCTCCCATGCCAAGTACGACTTTTCGCGCCTTGAAATAGCCCCCTTTTGAGTTCCGCACCCCCACTTGCTCCCAGCTGCCTTTTCCTCTAACGAATCGTCACTTGCCAGTCTGTGAATATGGCTATTTTTGGTCTTTACATCCAGAAATATAATTGTCGGGTGCATTTTAAAGCCCCAGGGTACTAGCGCATACTATAGTGGCTGTTTTGAAATTGAAATTCACAGCGGTGGGAGATTGCAGGACACTTCGCTGAGCCTCCACCGGAGATGCGAGCGGAAGGCGAAGGTGTGTGCTCTGGCAATATTTCTTTTTTCATCCATTTCAAGTCTCGCCACTAGGCGACGAATGAAAACAAAAACCAAATATTTTTCATCCACACTTGCAGACAGACATCCGTCGACGACGAAGGCACCGGAACTGCCAAAGGACGGTGTGCTCTTGTATCAACCAGCCAACGGCCAACCCATGAAGATGCCAAGTAATAAGCAATTCGATGAGACTCTTATGAGGTTTTATTCAAGAGTTGGTCTCCATGTCGAGTGCGGAAGTGGAGGAGACCTCTTCATCGGCGTCCTCCGAAAACTCCCTGGAGAGCAACGATCTCAATACACGTACTCTCAATCTCGGCAAGCTAAATATTTTTCTGTCATTTAGAAAATGTCGAGGAACTCTTGCCCATGAACACAATGCTCGATGCAAGACCAGAAAAGGCTACGGTAACTTCTATTTTTAGTTGTTGAGAGCCGTCTTGCAGAAGAAGGAAGAAGACATTCCGAAGGCGAGCTTCGACTACTTTGGTGTGGATTATGATTGGCCGACGCCGACGCCGACTACAACGACCACTACACTGAAGCCATATGACCCGTCGGTGTTCTATCACACAGCGCGCCCTCATCGTCGTGGCAAGGAGACGGGTACCTTTTTTGGGATCAGAAGGAGAATGAATAATGGCATCTAGTGTTGACATTCTGCACAAAGGACGTGGCCCTTCGAGACACCAACAATCTCGTCATCGCATGCGGCAGTGACTTGGAGGTTGGGGGTGGTGGCTAATTCCATTCTCTCCCTTTCTTTTGAAGGAGTGGCAACCAACGCGATGTCCACCGGGTTCCGGCTGCTTGCTCTCCGAGGATTCGACCTACCGTATCTGCTGCCCGATTGGACATCGCTTTTGAAGATCATCGAGAAACACTCCTTTCTTTGCAATTTGTCACGTCGTATGTACATAAATTTTCCTAATAAAAGCTGAATCAACGAAAACTTTTTCGAGCCTTGCCCTTCGCCGAAATCGACAGGAGCGAAGTCCTCAGCAATTGCTTAGAGACTAGAAGAAGAGCTGGCTTTCTCTTTTTCCGGTCTCTCTGTGACGTCAAGGAGAAGCACAGCGCAAACTGTGCCAATTAAGTGCAGTCCCTGGAAAGAAGACGTGCGACCCCCGGGGAGCTCGAGTTTCCGGCATGCTCGAGCAAAAAAGAGAAAACGCTCCAGCCAACTGTTTTCCCTCACAAGTTTGCGCGTCGCTTCCGCGTCCCCTCCTCATTGCGATGTCTCTTGAAAACAGCTCCGTGGAATGTCACGATTTCACCCGGCGTCCGTCGACGGGGCAACTTTCATTCGGCTGCCCTCCATCTGGAAGTCTCGAAGGAATTCACGAGATTCACGCACACGAAGAGCCCTCAGAGAAGGACCAATTCGCGCGGCGTCGAGGATGCCCGCGCGGTGAGCAGAAATAGCTTCGCGGTACTCTCAGATTGCTCAGTTATGACTAGAAAACGATGGAAATGAGAAATCGGATCGGCTAAGCGGAGGAGGCGGCGAGGCTCGGCGAAGTGATCTCCACGAGGCGACCAGTGGTCATGCGAGAGGAATCGGAAGACTTCCTCGCCCCCGTCGTCTCCGGGCGTTTCATGCATATTCATCGCTGCACACAATACCCGCCGCGTGCCTCTCATTAAAGAAAATTGAGGAGATGTTTGCGTGTGGAAGATCGCTTTCTCCGGTCTTCTTCCCCCTCTCTGTCTCCCTTCTTAGACGCAATAAGAACGCCGCGTCAGCGCTCACGCTCTCTGGGCATTTCACGAGTGGTTCACTTGATGACGCTTGCGCCGTGTGAAGGAGACCGTACACGACGTGGGTCAGCCATCGCTACCCTTTGAATTCCTCGGCCGGCTTTTAGACGACGTCGCTCCTTTTGACGCATCTTAGCTCCAATGAAATGGTGCCCTTAACCTTAGAAAATGGAGGGGGATCATATGAAGCTCCCCCGCCAGACGTAAAGGGCTGTATATGTCCGAGGTATTCACAAAGAAGTCCTTTACCGAGAAAGAGAAAGCCCTTGTGCCATGTCGAGCACGCGCGTTCGCCCCTAACGACAACAGGACAATAAAAGGGGCCCATAAATAGTTTTCGGGTTCACGTCGAACAACTCGACTCAATTCGGCGGGTCGAGAAAGAGTGCGAAACACTCCAACGCATACGAAGCACAATTAAACCACGTAATTCGGGTCGCCCCGCGGCGCTTCGATGCTCTTCTTCGACGTCATGTTTTGGCCAAAACATGGAAATGCCCCTCTTCAGCATTTTTCGTTGAGTCAGCCGCGACCAAAATAACTTCACCCCTTTTAGATGAAAATTTCACGGCTCGCATCACGCCGTGACCTTGCCCTTGCAAGCGAGAAGGCTACTTGCACTGATCTGGAATGTTCGAGATCCGGCGAGTTCGTGTTGCTACTTTATGCGTAAGAACTACCTTTCGACATGCAACTTGCTGTGCCCAAATGGCATTCTTAGATATAATTGCTGTGTTGCCTAAAACTGCGGGTTGTGGAAGTGCCTCGAACGATGCTGAGATTTTTTTCTCGAAGCGAAGAAGAAGTAGCGAGGCGACTACTATACACGGCTTGCCGAGAGGGTCCGGCGTCGCCCAGGGCCATCTCTCACTCGGCACGAAGAGTCTCTGCGCGCGCAATTTTCAGCCCTCGCTCGCCACGCGTGCTTTTCTCTTTCCACGGCACAGATTTCTGCGACGAGAGAACTCAGAGCTGTTTCTAGGGGGCCTGACGACTTTACGTTTATAGATCGTCGCTGCAGAGACCCGCACGGGAATACACGGCCCACTGCATTTTTTTTCTTCTCGCCTTTGCCTCCCTCACCTCATGGCGAGACAACTTTTGCATGCTCGTGTTTACGATCTCGAGAAATTTCTTCTCGTCTGCAAAGCAGGGCTTGAGGAGGAAAAGCTGATGAACCGAAAGGCGCGTCACAGAGAGTAATCCCCTTCCTCTCGGTATTCCGTGTCATTGAAGTGTATTCATTTATGAAAGGAATCCACTGCAAAGCAAAGAAGAAGAAGGCCGCCATTTCCTTGTGACGTCGCTGCTCTAATTGAGGTCTCACATCTTCACTCGAGTGAAGGTCAGCTGAAGAGAAGACACAACAACAAGGCGTTCACTTGGGATTCGAAACAGGAGAGAGCACGTGGACTGAGTGCGTCACACAATTGGAGTAAGCTGAGAGTGAGCCGTGGTAGTGGAAAACATGCCGATCTATGGCGCCCTTATGACTCAAGCTCGGGTAGAGAGGCCTGAAGGAGGTCCAATTGGACTCCATTACCCAGGACGACGACGCGCTTTGACTCGGAAGCGACGCGTCCAACCGTCGCAAACAAGCTGACGTCGAGGTGTCAAAGGGCATATAACTCGCTCTTTGTAGTTGTTCATTGGTTCTCCATTCACTTTCCTCCTTGTTTTGTGAGTTCTCAATTCAGGTATGAAATCGTTCTTTATAAGCGGCGCACTCGTGCGACGCTCATTTCTTCGTAACATCTCCAAAGATACGTACACAAGATTCATGACAAGAATGTGAATATGCATTAGAGCAAGAGGGGAGCGTGATTGCGACCCGCGTCAGACGTTTGAGTGGGAGAAGGGAGAGAAGAGGACACTAAGGACTCACAAGGTGAATATTCTCGGACAACTAGAAGCTAAGAAGAGACGAAGAAGGGGAGGGAGGAGGGCGAGAAAGAGCACCCGAGTGTAATGACATTCAAGGGAGGACGTGGGGAATGAGATATTGAGGACGTTGTCGGTGTGTGTGAGTGAAACACAGAAACAACGAGAGAGCGAAGGAGGGGGTGGAAGGAGAGGGGACAAGGGACTAGCGAGGACAATTGCCAGCGTCATTTGACTCATTGGACGACGTCTCGCCCCGCATAACCCCTACCACTGCCCCCGTGCGAAACCCGAGAGCCTCATTTCCCACGCGCGTTAAACGCTTAAAGTGGATGAAAGAAATGAAAGAGAAGGGAAAGGGGGAAACCCGCGCGAGTGTCGTCACCATCCACCACCCGCGAGGTGACTTGAATCAAAGAAGAAGCGGAAGAGGACACCTTGGGAAGACCCGCGTGTGAGAAGACGCATCGAGAACACCGCAAATCGGGGACGTCATCAAGTGGGAGAGCATCCGCAAATATCGCCAAGTAGGACTAAAGATAGCACTATGAAATGGGGAAGCAAAGGCAGAGGAGTGGATTGGAGGATGGAACATGGAGGCATCGAGCCTCCCGAAGGGCCTGCGCGGGTGGCTCGTCGACTACTGATCGCGACTGGCACATCATTACTCGGAGTCGCATGCCGTCGTGGGACGAGCCGTTGGATGAGGTGGAACAGTTGGAGGCGCGGCGGCCTTCGCCGACGGACTGCACGTGGTGGAGCACCTTGAACTTGTTGGCCGCCCGCTTCAGTGCTTCGAGTGCCGGTCCAGTGTCGGCATCCATTTCGCGGACAAGGCAGAGCACGCGGCTTCGGCCGATTTCTCGCTTCCATGTAAGGATGCCGAGGGTGAGGATGACCAGGTCCTTCGATGGCAAGCCGCCTTCCTGTAAATGCCGAAATAATCTTTGATTTCCACTCAAAAGCATTGAGGCTTTGGAAATATTTCTTGAATCCTATTCCCCGGAGTGGCACGTGGAAGTTTCGCGAGGAAGTTTTCATAAAGCCCAGTAAGCGTCGAGGCGGAACTCCAAAAGGCGAATTCAACCAAGCGGATGCCCTCCCCCGCCGTGACAGGAAAAAATTATATAATCTCCATAAATAGGCGGGACAAAGGACTCACTTTGAAGTGTTTTTCCGGGACGTGAAGCGTCTCGAAGGACTCGAGATTGGTGTGCGCGTCGAATTTGGCGAGATAAAGCGTGACGCCCTCGGCGCTTCGTGAGAAGGAAAGGACGAAGTCGTAGTAGGAAATGCCGAGTTGAGAGGACTCGAAGACCAGGTCCGAGGGGTTGAGCGAGAGGAGGCCGGATGCCTCGGCCAGCTCTTCCAATGAGAGCATCGTCGTGTGCAAATTTCTGCAAGAGCAAGAGAATTAGGAAATAAAGCCGATCTTTCGAAGTTCGCGATTTCAGCTGCGTCTTACGAAAGGGCGCACGACGCGGAGTCTTGGAGACAAGAGGGTTGTAGCAAAGTAATCGCGACTAAGGATGCATAAGTAAGTGACTATACAAACCAAATGTAGGTATGGGGCTAATCAGACTAAAGATATTCATGAAGATTCCGAGTGAGAGAGAGGCTCCAAGGATCTCTCGGGCCCGCTCCGTCGCGCCCGCCTTTATAGGCGAAGCCTCCAGCACCCCGCCCCTTTGGGTCGACCCGAGAGCGGCGCCCCCTGGTGGGAGGAGGAGGGGCGGGGACAAAAATGAGCTGAAATTCCAGCTCAATTCGAATGTTGTCTCGCCCCCGATCAAGGGCGACTAAGGCCCAATTTCACTTGGAATTGCCCGATTCCCCGATTCCCGTAAATCGATTGCCCGATTCCCCGATTCCCGTAATT
>JAQIXL010000321.1:0-36653 GCA_034700245.1 Poikilolaimus oxycercus
TACAAGAACTGCAACGTCGGCGACGAGCTCCGCGCGCTTCTCAACGAGAACTGTGGGGGCGGAGACGAGTGCGAGCCAAAGACGACGGCGGCGGCCGGTCGCGTCGTCAGCAGCGTTCTCCTTCTCTTCATCCCCGTTCTCCCGCTTCTTCGCCACGCTTAGATAAACATGTTCATGTTTCTGCGTTTCGAACATAACGTTTCCAAGTTGAACAATTGAACTACGACTCTCATGGACAGTTTCTCACGCTCTCCTGCCCAGTTCGCCTCTTCATACAATTAGCACCTTCGTCGGGTCAACAGACCTTGCCCGTCCTCTTTTCGCTTGAAAACAGCATTCATCGCAAGATGTCGACCGTCGTCAAGCACAAGGTTGGCGTTTCCTGGCACTCCAGCGGGAGGCCTCGTCTCTCGAACACCGAGCTCTACATCGGCGGCCTTCAGTTCGTTCTTGAGGTTCGTTTATTCATGGCAATCAATCAGCTTTTAGTGTCGTAATGTCAACGACCAAGATTATCCCTTCAAGATGGACTTGCTTCTAATCGATACGGCAACCGATGACTTTGATCACAATTGGTCCATCACACTTCAACTCAAGCAATTCTCTCGATTTGGAACTTTCACTGCAAATTGTCGACGTTGTTGGTTTTACGATTTTAATTCACGTTTTGTGGACCAGGAAGATCAATGGATGCTGCTCGAGTACGATGTTTACACTTTACAAAACAACTTCATTGACCAAAATGTAGCCAAGCAATGTGGCAACGGGTATCGTATTGACTTATCAAAGAACCACCGTTCAGTTTGGGTTAATCGCGAATATTTAACAGCCGATTCGGAGTATTTTCGCGAACAATTACTCCTACCAGGGAATTCCAATGGTTTATCAATTAGCAATGTGGACTTCGAAGATTTTCTGGAATACGCTTATTGTGTGCATCCACCAACCTTGAAGTTATCTCTGCGAAGAATTGACCGAATAATGCGATTAGCGAAAGAATTTCGGAATTCGAACCTCGTCTCGAGGTGTGAGAAGTTTCTAGAAACCTTTACTTCATCAGAACCGGAAAAGCGCCGTCAGTTGCTCGTGAAAATTGACCGTCACGATTTGTCACGACGAGCCTTTCGTCGAGCTCTCAATCAGCTGACGAGTGACGATCGGAAGGGCCTAGATGTCAATCAAGTAGTTGCTTTTCGCCCACGAAATCTGAGAATCTTTCTTGAGCATCTTTTGGCTTCCTCCATTTTCAAAGAATTTTATCAAACTGTAGCGAGTCCTGTAACTAAACTAAGCAGTTTCATGTCCAGTATCTGGCCATTAAGGAACGCTGAGGTTTTTGACTATCTCCTAGACAAAGACTTGGCCACTGTGCGTGGCTGCGACTGTACAATCCTTGTTGATGGAAAGGAGTCTACGCCGATTTTTGTGAAGAAATCGATTTTAGCTGCTCAATCGGAATATTTCAAGGCTATGTTCTTTGGCAACTTTGCTGAGGCGAATCAGGACAGCGTTGTGATGAAAGATATCAAACTCGAGAGTCTTCTGCAGTATCTTGTGGAGGTGCATCCACCCAGTCCTCCTCTCACAATGGCTCGCGTTGCTGGTATTTTAAGTCTTGCAGACCAGTTCCAGAACGAAGTTCTTATCAAGAGCTGCAGCGACTTTTTGCTTATGGAAGGCAAAAGCGATGCCGAGAAACTTCAAACGCTCTATTTAGCCGACGAGTTCGATTTTGGCCAAGTTTTCGTTGCGACGGTAAAACAACTCGTCGACTTTAGCGACATCGATGTTGCTCGAGTTCTTGATTTTCGTCCGGAGAATCTCAAAACATTTCTTCAGCATTGTATCCAGCGTCTTTAGCTTTTTCTCTGGAAACCATCGAACTGAAGTGAAAAACCTTTGTTCTGTTCTGTGTAAAAACCAAGAGTAAAAAATTCATCATCTCGAATCATTTTCCTGAGTACTGGCGTTGTTTGCGTTGGATATACAATACTTGCAAAATTCATCGCTCTTCTAATCATGCCCTCTTATTGTTAGCATTTTCTCTAGTCCATATTCTGCTCCAAAACTCCCTTGTTTTAGAATTTCTTTGTTGCAGAAGTCGCGAGACAATGGCAGCCGCCGTTATCCGCGGCACAGCGCCTCTAAACGAGCACGCTACTTCTTCAACTTGTCCTCAACGGCACGAGACCAAAATCAAAATTGGTGGTCTTCAATTTCTGTTTTCGGTAAGGGCACGAAGTCCTTCGATAAATGTGAAACGTTTTAGAGTGAAAGAGCCGACAACAACAGTACTCTTTACAAAAAAATGCACATCCGACTCCGGCAGAACGATGTGGCAAACTTCGATCACTTCTGGTCGGTTACAATTCGACATAAATTTAGCGAAGAATCTCGGACTTTTGATGCAGAACACCTTCGTCACTCGCTCGAGCTCTATCGGAACTACACATTCGATGATTGGGAAGTGGTCGATTTCGATGTGTTCGAGTTGGGCAAAAACTTTGAAGACGAGCAACAGGCGATGCTTTGTGGAAACGACTATCCCGTTGATATCCTAAAAGATAATCGTCGCGTTTGGGTAAATCGAAAAAACATCTCCGACGATTCCGAATATTTTCGTGAGCTGTTGGCTCTTCCAAAAAATGCACAAAGTTTTCAACTCGACGATATGGCTGCAGCGGAGTTTCTCGAGTACGCCTATTGTGTTCATCCACCAAGCTTAAAATTGTCGCTAGCAAGATTCGATCGAATTATAGGCGTCGCGAAACGTTTCAAAAATGACAAACTCATTTCGCGATGCGAGTCTTTTCTCTCAAATTTTACGTCCGAAGAATCGGCAAAGCAGCAAGAGCATTTGATTCTAATTGATCGCCACAATTTGCCTGAACAAACCTTTTCTTCAGCTCTTTATCGCATTGATTTAGGCGAGTTGGCAACCATGGACGTGAAAGTTATTGAAAGCTTTCGCCCAAAAAATATTCGGCTATTTTTACAACACATCATAATCGGCCCACAGTCTTATGTTCACTACGCCGTAACTACAGTTGGCAGTTTTATCAAATCCTTTTGGCCGTTTACTAGACGCGACCCGATATTTGACTTTCTGCTGGATCCAGAAATAGCATCTACACGAGACTACGACTGCACCATAGTTATTGAAGGTCATGAGACAACTCCGATCTACGTGAAAAAATCAATTCTAGCGAGTCAGTCGGAATACTTCAAAGCCATGTTCTTCGGAAATTTCATGGAAGCGAACCAAAATATAGTCACGATGAAGGATATCAACTTCGACGATTTTCTGGAATACCTTGTCAAAATTTATACGCCCAGTCGCCCTCTAACAGTGGCGAGAGTCGCCGCTATTTTTGGCCTGGCAGACCAATTTGACAATCAAGCACTTTTCAAAAACTGCAGAGACTTTTTGTTGCAGAAAAAGGACCCCAACGGCAACGAGAAGATTCAAATTCTGTATTTAGCGGATGAGTTTGACTTGAATCAAGTTTTTAATTCCAAGTTAACTGAACTTGGTGAAGAAGTCAAAGATATCGATGTCGACCGAGTTCTTCGTTTCCGTCCGGAAAACCTGAAAAAGATTCTTGAGCATTGCTTGGAGAGGCTGTAGCTATTAACTTAATCGCGCTGTTTTAAAAAAGAAAAGAGTAAAAGATTCATTTAGTGCAGTTTTTCTTAGTTTTGCGTTGATTACGCTATGTATTCTTACTTGTTGAAAACTTGTAACAAGCCGGTATCACGGGAAATACAGCAATAAAGGCTTTTGAATCGTTTAGGGAAAAAAATTGTCGCAATGGCGTTTTTGCCAATTTACGCAGCCTTGAAGCGAATGGACGAGGAGAACATCGATCATCCGCCTCTTCCCACTCCATACAACAGCGGCATTTCTATTGGCGGTCTACATTTTCACCTTTGGGTAAGTCCACCTTGTTCATTCGAATATTTCTTAGAGCGAAGAGAAAGATTTTCCGATTGAGATGTTTCTCAGCCTTCGAGATAGCGCCGTTGACAACTTCGATGAGAATTGGTCGATTACAATCAGACACAAATCTCCTTTTACTAGACGAACCTTCGATGGAAGCCACCTCAGGCACTCGTTAGATTACTTCGATCCACATGAATTATCCGGCATCGAAGATGGCTGGCTTGTTATTGAATACGATGTGTTCTCTAGGCGCAAGAACTTTGAAGAACAGCAATATGCTATCTCGGCCCTCAACGATTACCGTATCGAAATCGAAAAAGGTCAGCGTTCTGTTTGGGTAAATAGGCAAAAGATCTCGGCCGATTCGCAGTACTTCCGTGAACACTTGGCTGTTCCGGCAAACTCGAAAAGCCTTACTCTCTACGACTTGAGTGCGTCGGAGTTTCTCGAATATGCTTACTGTGTTCATCCACCGTGTTTGAAGATTTCATTTGCAAGAATTGATCGAATTATTGCTCTGGCGAAGCGTTTTCGAAACGCCAATCTCGTTGCAGAATGCGAAGATTTTCTGACAAATCTCCGTCCTGAATCCGAAAAGCAGCTACAACATCTGATTTTAATAGATCGGCACGATCTGCCTCAGCGAACCATTCGCTCGGCTCTTCATCATATGAAATCAACTGCTCTGAAGACGATGGACATGAGCACTATTGAAAACTTTCGTAAAGAGAATCTGCGGCTATTTTTGCAACACATCATCGGTCCATCATCTTTTTCTCGCCGTGCGAAAGCTAAAATTGGCAGTTTTCTGAATTCCCATTGGCCGTTTACTAGACGCAGCCAGGCGTTCAAGTTTCTGCTAGACCGAGAGATGGCCTCTACGCGAGGCTACGACTGCACTATCCTTGTTGAAGGTCATGAGAGAACTCCGATCTATGTCAACAAAGTGATTCTAGCGAGTCAATCGGAGTACTTCAGAACTATGTTCTTCGGCAACTTTGTTGAAGCAAATCAAACCACAATCACGATGAAGGATATCGACTTCCACGATTTTCTCGAATATATCGACGAAGTTTATGCGCCCAATTCTCCTCTTACGGTGGCGAGAGTTGTCGCCATTCTTGGGCTTGCAGACCAATTCCAAAATGAAGTTATCGTCAAACGATGCAAAGACTTCCTAATGCAGAAAACCGACAAAACTGTCGCGGAAAAGCTTCAAACGCTTTATTTGGCTGACGAGTTCGACTTCAAGCAAGTCTTCTACGTCACAGTAAATGAACTTGAAGAAGTCTGCGATATCGATGTCGATCGAGTTCTTGATTTCCGTCCGAATAATCTAAAAACTTTTCTGTCGCACTGTATCCAGCGTCTTTAACTATTGTCGTGATGCGCATAAAAGTGTCTTCGTTGTTCGGAGTAAATATTTCTATTTTTTTTCTGCCTAATTACACTGTTGAAGCTACATTTGGGCAACACTTCACGCTTAGATTTCCAACGCAGATAGTCACTTCGTGTTTTAGGGGTCATCGACTTTGAACATGCGGCTCTCATATTCGCACTTCTCACGTTCTCGGCTCTAGTTTGAGCGACTTTCACATAGCTTCCAAAGTTTGCACTTCGCCCTGCCAATTCGCAGTTGACGCACAATAGTCGTTGCATTGTTTCGTCGTTGCTGCTAGAGTAACGCTACCGCCACAATAGCGATTGTTATCATGGCGGGTATGAATAAGAACTGCAATTTTCCTTTTTCTCTTCCTCCTGATTATAACACCGATATTTATATTGGCGGTCTACGCTTTCATCTTTGGGTAAGTCCCGAAATTCTTGATTTTTAAAATGTGTTTAGAGTCCAACATCATATGCTCCTTCTGAGATGTATCTCAGTCTTCACGACAAAGCCATCAAGAACTTTGACCATTTCTGGTCGATAACGATTAAGCACAAGGGTTCTGCAAAAATCCGAACCTTCGACGCGACGCACCTTCGTCAGTCCTTTGATTACAGCGGTTCGGCCGGCGTGTGCCAAGATGATTGGCTCCTTGTCGAATACGATGTCTTCAAATTGCGTAAAAATTTTCAAGTTGAGCAACGCGCGAAAAAATGCGGCAACAAATACCGTATCTTTATTGCGAATGATCGTTGTTGGGTTTGGGTAAATCGGCAAAAGCTCTCCGCCGATTCAGAGTATTTCCACGAGCAGTTATCTCTTCCGGATAACGTAGGGAGACTACTTCTTGATGACGTGAGTACAGCCGAGTTTCTCGAATATGCTTACTGCGTTCATCTGCCGTGTTTAAAATTGACCCTCGCAAGACTTGATCGAATTATTACACTTGCAAAACGTTTTCGCAACGCTAAACTCGTTGCCGACTGTGAGCGTTTTCTCACGAATTTCTTTTCGATTGATTCCGCCAAGCAGCAGCAACAGTTGATTTTAATTGATCGTCATGATCTGCCTCAAGAAGCCTTCTCTTCGGTCCTTTGCCATATTGTGCTGACGAATTTGAAAGCCATGGACATGAAGACTATTGAAGGCTTTCGCCCAGTGAACTTTCGCTTGTTTTTGCAACATATTCTTGGGATTCGATCTTATGTCCTCTATGGCATGACTAAACTTTGCAGTTCCCTGGCATGTCTCTGGTCGGCATTGTTCAGACGCACCGCGATGTTCGAGTTTCTGCTCGACAGAGAGATTGCCTTCAAACGAACCTACGATTGCACCATCCTCGTTAAAGGCTATGAGACAACTCCGATCTACGTGAAGAAGGCAATTCTGGCGAGCCATTCAGAATATTTCAAAGCCCTGTTTTTCGGAGGTTTCATGGAAGCAAATCAGAGCACAATCACTCTGAAGGGCATTAACTTTGATTACTTCCTGGAATACCTCGCTGAAGTCTACAGGCCGAGTCCGCCTCTTACCGTGGCGAGAGCTGACGCCATTCTTAGTGTTGCTGATCAAATTTGCGACGAAGTTCTTATCAAAAGATGCAGCGACTTCTTGCTGCAGAAGAACAAAAGCGGCGACGAGAAGCTTCAAATTCTCTATTTAGCCGACAGGCTTGGATTGGGCGAAGTCTTCAATATCACCATGAAGAAACTTGGCCAAGAAGTCAGCGACGTCGATGTCGATCGAGTTCTTCGCTTTCGTCCGCAGAATCTGAAATCGTTTCTTGGGCATTGCATTCGGCGTCTTTGATCAGCCGCTGCAATCTTTTTTTTGTAGAAGTTCACCTTTGAATAAATCTCATGGCTTCCGACAAAAGTGCTAACAGTGCGCGAAACCAAATCGGCACTAGTGCTAAAATGAACCAAAGATGCTTATAAAACTGTTTGTGCTGCTTTTCACTCCCTCCCCTCTCTGTGATGTGTTCGAGTGTTGTTAAACATACCGTAAACATCACCTGGAATGTCGACGCAAGCGGTAGCAGCACTCCCACGCTAACTAACACCGATTTCTATCTCGGAGGTCTTCTCTTTCAATGTTCGGTAGGTAAAGAGTTTCTTAAAGTTAGTTCTGCAATACAATTGCAGTTCCTCCACAAACCACAGGAAGATGATAAAAGCCTCTACAGGCTGTGCCTAGGGCTGGTTGACGACGCCGCTGCGAACTTTGATGACCATTGGTCCATCACTCTCGTCGTCGATCAATATCACACCCCGCTGATCTACAAATACGACAATGGTTCGAGACTGTATAGTTTCTACAAAATTTCCCCGAAGCACACGGCGATCACCACAATCTGGACCCTAGTGGATTACGATGTTTACATGTTTCGCGAGAATTTTCATAATGAAGAACGCGCAATGTCTTTAGGAAATGACTTGCTAGTTTTCATGTATGAAGATTGGGGAGCAGTTTGGGTAAATCGAGAATTTCTCGCCGCGGATTCGCTTTATTTCCGCGACCAACTTGCTCTTCCATCCAATGCTGAGGATCTTAAAGTTGACGACGTCACACAGGAAGATTTTCTTGACTACGTCTACAGCATCCATTCACCATCCTTAAACTTGTCCCTCTCCAGAGTGGATCGAATTCTTTTCTTGGCAAACCGTTTTCAGAACAAGGTTCTCGTTGCCAAATGCGAAACGTTTCTAAAAGAATTTCATTCGAAGCACCCATTTATGCTTCGCAAGCATCTCACTGTTCTTGGTCGTTATGAAATGCCGCAAACCGTTCAAAAAGTGCTGGAGCAACTGCAAAACAGCGACCTGAAGCTACTCGACGTGGCCGCAATTGAGCAGTTCACTCCCGGGAACTTTCAGCTCCTCATGGAGCGTCTTGTTGGAAAGCCTCCCACAACTACACTGGCCGAGTTTCTACAGAATTTGCTTATTTGGCTTACAAGCTTCATTGTTCTGCTGACGATGAATTTGAAGACGTTGACAAAACCTAAGACCAAGGAAGGCTTTGAATGCTTTCTCGATAAGGACATCGCTACCTCGAAGAACTTCGACTGTACAATTCTCATCGAAGGCCGCGAATCATGCCCGGTTTATGTGAAGAAGTCGATTTTGGCCATGCAATCCCCTTTCTTCAAAACTCTTTTCTTCGGCAACTTCGCTGAAGCGGACCAGAGCACAGTGACTTTAAAGGACATCTCTCTTGAAGCTTTTCTGGAGTATATCGTTACCGTCTATCCAAACAGCGCGCCCCTCACGATGACCCGAGTGGAAGCCGTGCTAACAATGGCCGATCGTTTCAGCAACGAGACTCTTCTGCAACATTGCCGAGAGTTTCTCCTTCACAAAATCGACAAGAGCAACAACGAGAAACTACAAACGCTTTATTTAGCGGACAAATTCAACTTCCAGAAACTCTTCGACCTGACGCTAGACGAACTCGGCACGGAGCTTCAGACGATCGACTACGGCATTGTGTTCGACTTTCAAAAAGTCAATCTTCGAAAGTTCATTACGCATTGCTTTCAACACTTCAAGTGAATGAGGAGGATATTCTTTGTGTGTGCTATTTTTGTTGTGCGACCTCGTCGCTTTTGGGATTTGTTAAATAAAACTGTGAAAGGCAATGCAGATTGTGAGTGGAATGTTTGCTACTTTAAAAATGTTTGAAAGGTTTCTCGAAATTGTTTCGAGCAACTTTAACAGGCAGTTGGTTGATTCCTGTCTGTCTTCCTGTCTGACAGAAACCCACCGAAATTCTTTGCATACTCAAAACAACCAACGTCTAATAGCTCGATACCCTCAATCCATGCCCTAAAGACGTGATTTTATTGCTGATTTAATTTTAGCACATTTACGTACTTCGTGAGAATTATTTTCTTCGCAGCGAATTGGCACTAACACCGCTATTTATTTATTTCCGCTTTCGTTCAGCATTCATTCAACTCTGCAATGGCGATAGAAAGAAGCTCCATCAAGCAAATGGTCCAAGTCACTTGGACGAATGGAGCCAATCCTCAAGTGAGCGAGGCCGAGTTCTACCTCGGCGGTCTCCTCTTCCGCTACTTTGTGAGTCTTTGAATTTTTAGAACAAAAGGTATTTTAGTGTCAAGCCATCGTGGGCGACGCAGTTCACTCCCATGCAATGAACGTGGAAATAATTGACGATGCCGTCGGAGACTTCGATGATCATTGGTCCATCACGGTCGAATACCGACGGACTCCAAGTCCTGACACGATTTTCACTTTCACGGCTACACGTCGCTTCTGTCACGTCTTCAAGTTCAACGCGGACCTCCCGACGCAGACTGACGAGTGGGTCCTTATTGACTTCGACGTCTACACATTTCGCAAAAATTTTGAAGATGAGGAACAAGCAGCGAAGTGTGGCAACAATTTGCGCGTCGAGTTCAAAGACAATAGCGTCGTCTGGGTGAATCGCGAGCTTTTGCTAGCCAACTCCAATTGGTTTCAATACCATCTGGCCAAGCCAGAAAAAGACAAAAGCTTTGAATTCAAAAACCTGAGTAAGGAGTGTTTTCTTGCCTACGTTTACTGTGTTCATCCACCGACGCTGAAGTTGTCGCTGCCGAGAGCCGGTCAAATTTTAGCAATTGCAAAGAAATTTCTTGACCGCAAGCTGGTTTCGGCATGCGAGGAGTTCCTCAGAACGTTCACTCCGTACGGTTCCCTTCAGCAGCGCAACTTTCTTATCATCTTAAATCATTACCACATGAACGACATCTTTAAATGCAACCTCCGGCAAATGAAACAAACTGATTTGAAACAGTTCGACGGTGCTATGATTGAGAAAATTTCGCCTAAAAATCTTCCACTCTTTTTGGAGCGACTCGTCGGGAAGCCTACCGTAGACAACGTGAAGATCGACTTCGGGTTTCTTCTAGAAACGGACGAGGCCACTCTGCGCAGCTACGATTGTACAATTCGCATCGACGGAAAGAAACCGATTTATGTGAAGAAATCTATTCTCGGAATGCATTCGGAATATTTTAAAACTCTCTTCTTTGGCAGTTTTTCTGAAGCCAACAAGGAATCAGTGACTTTGAAGGACATTGACTTTGCAGCCTTCCTCGAATATCTCGTCAGTATCTACACGCCGAGCCCTCCCCTCACAATGGCCCGCATCCCGGCGCTGCTGAAAATGGCCGACCGCTTTCGAAACGAAGTTCTCCTCAAGCATTGTAGCGACTTTCTTCTTTTCAAGACCGACAAGACCGGCGCGGAGAAGTTGCAAACGCTTTACTGGGCCGACGAATTCAATCTTGAACAGCTTGTAACGCCGGCATTGAAGCAGCTCGACACGGAGCTCATCGACATCGACATCCAAGTCGTTTTTCGTTTTCGCCCTGCGAACCTCCGCAAGTTCATTGACCACTGTCTCAAACGCATTGCGTGATTTTGAATAAACACTTTCTCTTCAAAAATACACACTTGACATGGGCAGAACAAAGGAACAAGCATGCAATAATGTCGATGTTCAGAAATCTGTAGTACTTCTTACTCACGCTCCGTGGGTGTCTGTGAACTTTACCATTCTTCAAGGTTCTCTGCAATTAACATTTGATACATTTGAGAGGTGCTAACAACATGCGATCTCCTTCTCCACATCAACACCTTTCGTATTTTTGCTGGAAGTTGGATAGTCTAGTTGCTACTTTCAAAAATTGTTCAGTGTGTCCTCTGTTCACGCGCATTTTGCCTTCTCATTGAAATCTTTAAAGTCGCTTCTTCTACAATGCCGGCCTCCCTCAAGCACAAGGTGGCCATCACTTGGGATGCGGCTCCCGCTAACGGCGCGCTTCCTACTCCTCGTCTCACAAACACTGACTTCGTTCTCGGCGGTCTACAATTCCGATATTGTGCTCTTGTCAGGTCCAAAAAGAGTTCTTTAGTATCAAGCCGACGCCGGCAATGTGGACTTCCCCTACGGTGTGTGGTTGGAATTGATCGACGATGCTGTGGAGTCCTTCGATAATTTCTGGACGATCGACATCCAAACGAGTCAATTTCCTGAACTCCTCTTGTCTTTAGCGCCACTAAGCGAAGCATCCATCATTATAGTTTCAAATCAAATTACACTCCAAAAGAGGACGAGTGGATTCTTCTCGACTTCGACGTCTACAGCTTCCGCCGAAATTTTGTCGACGAGAGCCAAGCAGCGAGGTGCGGCCACAAGCTTCGCGTCGACTTGACTAGCGATGGCGGAGTGGTTTGGGTCAATCGTGAACTGATGACTGCTGGGTCTGGATATTTTCGCCGACTGCTTGAAAACGGAGAGGATGAAAATAAGATTCAAGTTGACAACGTGCACACGGCCGATTTTCTTGACTACGTCTACTGTATCCATCCGCCGACCCTCAACTTGTCCATCTCAAGAGTGAGTGGCATTCTTCATTCAGCAGAACGTTTCGAGAATGAAGCTCTTGCTTTGCGATGTGTTCAATTTCTGGAGACCTTTCAGACGAATATTCCTCAAAAGAAGTGCTATCATCTTGTCGAGCTTGACCTAGAGAATATGACGGACTTCTTTGAGTACTTCCTGAGTAACATGTCCGATAAGGATCTGAAAGTTATGCAGCCGGAGGAAGTGGAAGTGTTATCCAGACCCAGTTTAGAACTGCTTCTGAAACGTCTTCTTGCTCCTCATGCATTCTTTTTCCCTACGCTTTTCAATTCAATCTCCGAAATCTGGTCTTACATCTCCGACCTCATGTTTATGAAGACATCAGACGAAGAGAAGCGCTTTTCGTTCCTTCTTGATGCCGAAACTGCCGTTTCTCGGAACTACGACTGCACCATCGTTATTGAAGGTCAAGAATCAAGACCGATTTACGTAAAGAAATCCATTCTGGCAATGCACTCGAAGTTCTTCGAACGACTCTTCTTTGGCGCATTCGTGGAGGCCAACACGGACACACTTCTCTTGAAAGAGATTGACTTCGACGACTTCCTCGAATATCTTCTGAGCATTCATGCACCCAGCCCTCCACTTACGATGCAGCGAATTGGTGCTGTGCTCAGCATGGCGGATCGCTTCCGAAACGACATTCTCGTCGAGCATTGCAATAACTTTCTACTGCACAAGGCGGACAAAACGGGCTCCGAGAAAATTCAGACGCTTGACTTAGCTGATCAATTTCATCTTGACAAGCTTTTTAAGATCACCATGGAGCAACTAAGCGACGAGGATCTGGGTTATGTGGATGTTGAAGTTGTCAGAAAATTCAATCTGTCGAATCTTCACGCTTTCCTGAACTTCTGCATCAAGAAACTTTCGAAAGAGTGTTAGCGAATCATTCTCATTGCCAATGTTTTGCTTGCGCATTTACGAAATAAAACCGTTGAGGTATCCCGTAGACACCGAAGTGGACTTACGTACGGCGATTCCTCTCAACATTGACAAAAGCAGTATTACGTAGACAGACAGAACTTTATTGTCATTAAAAGTCGTTGAAGTGATGTTTTTCACAAAGCAGCCATTTGACAGACAAGGTCGGCGTCGTCCTCGCGATTGCCAATGGAGATCCATTCCCTAGTCGTCGTGTTCATCCTCGCCGCGCCCACATCGTAGACCACGTGTGGCTCTCCATTTGCTCAGTTCGTGTATGTTGCTAGCCAAAAGTGTTTCGCAATTGGAAAGAGGAAACAAGTATCGACCGCGGAACATAATACTGGCCATAAAGGTTCACATCATCACACTTCCCTTCCAACAACTGGCATAGGTGCTAATGAGCAACGAATCTTGAGAAACCGGGTCATGGGAAAACCACGTTGTCTCCCTAGCAAATCTTAATTCCTAGACCTTGAAGAATGACTGGTGCTCAACCTCACACCCTCAACATCTCTTGGAACTTCGATATTCCTCAATTCTCTCCCGATGGTGCCCAAGTCTACATCGGTGGCTTGCAGTTTCGTTACTCGGTTCGTTCATTTTTGAAAATTTATTAATTTTAATTCTTTTCATTTTTTGAAAAAAAAAACATAAAATTTAGTGGGAGAACGATCGTGGTGTGAACAGTTGCTGCAAACTATTGTTGGAGCTGATTGACAACGCGGTCGACGATTTTGACGATCACTGGGCGGTTACAATAAGAAATGCTAGCGTCGGTGGAGGCATTTTTACATTTTCAAAAACAGCTCGTTTTCGTTACCTCGGCGATCTGAAAAACTATACAAAGAAACGCGTTGACCAATGGGTCCTGGTCGAGTTTGATGCTTACGCTTTTCGCAAGAATTTTACCGACGAACGATGCGCGGCTGCATGTGGCAATGATTTTCCTGTTGAAGTGACCAATGGCAATGAGCTCAGCACCAAGATTTGGGTGAATCGCGAGCTTCTTGCGGCCGATTCGAAGTTTTTAAGCGAGCAGTTGCCACTACCTGAAAACGCAACTTTCCTAAAACTCTCTGGAATATGCCTGGCAGAATTCCTTGATTATGTCTATTGTATTCATCCGCCTTTCCTCAACTTGTCTTTGGCGCGCATCGGCAAGCTCATAAATCTGGCACAAATGTTCGGAAATCAAGTTCTTATTTCAAAGTGCAAAAGATTTTTGGAGAAATATCGTTCCGACGAACCGACACTTCTATGTGAGCATCTCATCGAAGTCGAACGCCTCGGCATGCAGAATGCCTTTGAACGAGCTCTCAAAGGCATGGACCGCAGCGCGATGAAATTTCTCAATCTGAACGCGGTGCTAAAATTTTCGCCATGTAATCTTCGCCTCATCATGCAGTACCTAGTTTCACAACCGATGTGCATCGGCGAGAAAGTTCACTTCTCAATAATTTTGATAATTTTTGGGCTATTCATCCTCATCTGCTGGTTTGTTATATTCGGTTGGAGAGAACTTTTTGACTTGATTCGAGAACACTTTGCTAAAGAAACGCCTCCGTATCTTCTGAGCCTTGAAGCGGCACGCGCGAAGAACTTTGACTGTATCATTCTCATCGCAGGTCACGAGAAAAAACCAATTTATGTCAAAAAATCCATTTTGGCTGTAAATTCAGATTATTTCAAAACACTTTTCTTTGGCGACTTCGTGGAAGCCAATACGAATACCATAACGTTGGCCGATGTCTCTTTTGAGGAGTTTCTCGACTACGTGGCCAACGTCTACTCGGGCCCGCCCTTGACCATGTCACGCGTTGGCACCGTGCTGAGGATGGCCGATAGATATCGAAACGACCTTCTCGTCAAGCATTGCAGCGAGTTTTTGCTTCACAAGGCGGACAAGACAAAAGCTGAGAAGCTCAAGACGCTTCATTGGGCCGATAAGTTCGGTCTTCCGAAGGTTTTTGACCTGACTTTGCAACAGACAAGTTGTGACGATCTGAAGGAGGTCAAGATCGACGTCTTTGCCAAGCTTGGACAGGAAAACTTGAAGAAATTTCTCACTCACTGCATGAAATGTCTTCCATAATGAAAACTTATTACATCAAATATTTCGTAGAAAAGGGGCTCAAACGCAGAAAACGAGAATATTGTCTTTTCGAGGCCCGTTCGCCCTCATTTATGTTGATGCATGCATATAGTGTAGAAGACCTTGAGGTGGATTCGTGAAAGGCATCCTCCCTCATTTGTCTTGTTTGCCCGCCTGTGAAATGTCTTCCGTGATTTAAACTACTCTGTTTGACGAATGCATTTTTCAATTTTCGCTCTTCATTGCCATGAATAAATCTTTTCTTCTGACCACTTCAAAGTACGAACCGATCTAATTTGACCCTGTTTTTCAAGAATTAGACTTCTGTTGAAAGGTGCTAACACTGAGAGAATTTTGGGAAAAGATTGAAGGTCATGAGAGAACAGTTTGGCGCTTACCTCTGAAGATTGGTGCCTCTCTGAATTCCGCTCCTTTACCTTGAAAATGTCCGATGTCTACCGTCACACCCTCAACATCTCCTGGAATCTCGGCGATCCTTGTCTCTATCCCGATGATGTTCAAGTCAACATCGGAGGACTGCAGTTTCGATACTCGTCATGCTTTGTACGTTTTTTTTTGGATTTTTTATTTAAAAAAACATTCAGGGAGATAACGGCGATGGAAGTCTCTTCTTGGAGCTGACCGACAAGACGGTCAACGACTTCGATTCTCACTGGGCCGTTACAATTAGGAACGCGGTCGGCGGAGGTATTTCGACTTTTTCGCGATCGACTCGTCGCCATCACGTCTATGACTTGAAACGATACACGCCGCAGCGCATCGACGAATGGGTGTTGGTGGAGTTTGATGCATATGCCTTTTGCAAAAATTTCACCGACAAGCGAAAGGCGGTTGCATGCGGTAACGACTACCGGATTGAAGTTGCCAACGATTACGGTGGCCAGACGATTTGGGTGAATCGCGAGCTTCTCGCTGCCGATTCGACGGTTCTTCGCGAACAGTTGAAACTACCGGAAAACGCCGATTGCCTTAAACTTTCTGGAATATGCAAAGCGGAATTTCTCGATTATGTCTATTGTGTTCATCCGCCTTTCCTGAACTTGTCCTTGGCCCGCATCTTTCGGCTCATTAATTTAGCGGAGAGGTTCAAAAATCAAGCTCTTATTTCAAAATGTAAAATGTTTCTAAAGAACTTTCGTTCCGAAGAGCCGACACTTTTGTGCAAGCATTTAATCGAGGTGGAACGTTTGGGCATGCAGGATGTCTTCGAAAGAGCTCTGAAAGATCTGAACCTCAAAGCCTTAAAATTCATTAATGTGGACGCGTTGCTACAGTTTTCACCGCAAAATCTTCGCTTGATCCTAAAACGTTTTGTTTCACGATGGAACAATTCTAGCGAGATGTTCCTTTACTACATATTCGTTGGACCATTTATCTTACCATTTATCTTACCTTACAATGCTGTGGCCTTCTTAATTCAACAAACACAACGAAGACACTTTGACGAGTCGACAGTTCGCTACCTTCTCGACACCGACGCTGCTCGTTTGAGGAACTTCGATTGTACAATTCTTGTCAAAGGACATGAAAAGAAGCCAATTTACATCAAAAAGTCCATTTTAGCCTTGCATTCTGATTACTTCAAAACGCTTTTCTTCGGCGATTTCGTTGAAGCCAGTATGAATACAATTACACTGACGGACATAAGCTTCGACGACTTTCTCGAGTACCTAGCTAGCGTCTACTCGGGCCCACCTTTGACGATGTTCCGCGTTGGCGCCGTTCTAAGGATGGCTGACAGATATCGAAATGACCTTCTCGTCAAACACTGCAACGACTTTTTGCTTCACAAGGCGCATAAGAACGGTGCGGAGAAGTTGGAAGCGCTTTACTTGGGCGATAAGTTCAACCTTGAGAAGGTCTTCGATATGACTTTGGAGCACATCAGTCGAGAAGAACTTGAGGGCATCAACGTCGACTTTGTGGCGAAGTTTGCACAAGAGAATCTGAAAAAGTTCCTTCGCCATTGTATCAGGTGTCTTCCCCAACGTGAATTGCGCGCCGAATAAAGCAGGCCTTCGTCGGCATCAAAGGCCTTCCCCAAAACTGACAAAAATTACTCGATATTTGGCAAGAAAGCGTGCATTCTTTCAAATTACTCAAATTGCATTCAACAACGAGGGATACACTATTTGAGAGGTCCTTTCTGCACTTCCACAACGACCGCATCTTGTTTTGAAAAAGAATGATTTCAAAAATGATCTAGGTCAGACTACAAATAGTGTGCTACAAATGCAGGGCATGCGAAGTGCTAACTGGCCGCGATCAAGGTCACAGGAAAAATCGAAACTTGAGTAGGCCGTCTTTCAGCATATTTGTGCCTATTAAGATCTTGCAGGATTGTCTCGCGTTTCAATGGCCAACTCGGTGAAGCATCCATTGAATGTCACATATTGCTCCCCTCTACCTCGTATCAGCAACCCCGATTTCTATCTTGCGAGTCTACTCGTTCGCTACTCTGTAAGTGAAATGGTTGTGCGTTTAAGTCCCCTTCATTTTAGTGCGAACAAAACGCGCCCGGTTCGTCTAACGAATGGAGAATGCATTTGGAACTGATAGACCCAGCTGTTGATGAGTTTGATCATCATTGGGAAATCACTATCAAGAACGTGAGATACTCGAGCGTTCTAAAATTCAACGCAGCGTGCCGACGCATTAGCGTCTACAATTTTTCTTCATACACAAAAACGACGCTCGACGAATGGCTCGTTTTGAACTTTGACGTGCATACGTTTCGTGCGAATTTCACGAACGAACAAAAAGCAGCGAAATGTGGCAACGATTACCGTATTCACTTGCCTAAAGAAGGTGTGAATGTCTGGGCGAATCGCGACTATCTCGCCCAGGAATCTGAGTATTTTCGCGAGCACATCGTGGGTGCGTCAAAGGCGAAAGATCTTGTAGTTGATGACGTAATCGAGGCGGACTTCCTAGACTATCTCTATTGTGTTCATCCGCCGACGCTCAAGCTTTCTCTGAGAAGGATCGATGGCATCGCGAAGCTAGCGAAACGCTTTCAAAATCAGGCACTCGTCTCCAGATGTGAGCGTTTTCTTGAAAAGTTTCACAGCGACGATGCGACAACACGTGGTGAGCATCTAATTCTCTTGGATCGCCATGCTCAGGCGTGCATTTTCCGGCGCGCACTCTCCAAAATGAGTCGTTGCGAGATTGCGCGGATTGATGTTACAGCTATCGAGCAATTTTCTGCTAATAATCTTCACGCTTTAGTGAAGCGTCTCATTAGGACGTCGCATCCAAAAGAACCAAAGCCTGAAACTTCTTACACTATTGGCGAGAGAATCACTCGTGGAACAGTTCTCGTTCGTACCTTTCTGACTAAAGCAAACTGCCAAGAATTCGATCACCAAAAATCGACCTCGAGTTTCTGCTGCAAGAACGCAAAGCGGCTTTACACAATTACAATTGCATTATTCATGTCGAAGGACATCCATCAACGCCTATCTACGTAAACAAGTCTATATTAGCCGTCCAATCAGCATTCTTTCAAACGCTTTTCTTTGGCGATTTTGAGGAAGCGAAGAAGGACTCGATCACCTTGAAAGACGTCGACTTTAAGAGTTTCCTTGAATACCTTGCAAGCGTCCATGCGCCAAGTCCACCTCTCACGATGAGCAGAGTGAACGCAGTTCTGAGCATGGCCGACCGCTTTGGAAACGAAATTCTCCTCAAGTGCTGCGACGATTTTCTACTGCACAAAATCGACAAGTCCGCCAGCGAGAAGCTGCAGACTCTTTACTTGGCAGACAAATTTAAGCTGAAGAAACTTTTTAGTCTAACGCTTAAAGGACTCGACAAAGAATTGGAGAAAATTGACGTACGCATAGTGACTAAGTTTAGTCAAGAGAATCTTCATGAGTTTCTTGTGCACTGCCGTCGCTTCTTTTGATTTTTTTATGATGCAAAGTGTGCGCAATAAAAGAATCCAATTAGCGTTCTTGACATTCAGAAAGGCGAACCTTTGAAGTTCATGAATTCGTGAATGAAAAATTAATTTTTTACAGTATACGCGCAAAAACTGCAAGCCATCGGAATTGACCAAGTCAGTCTTCACACGGCGGCCATTTGACAGACAAGATCGGCGTCGTCCTCGCGATTGCCAATGGAGATCCATTCCCTCTTCTCTTTCCCCTAGAACAATAGAAGAGCTCATTGTTAGAACTCGAAGCGATAAATCACACTCTCCATCAGGGCTGGGCGGGTAGTGAATTTTTCTCAACCGGGTACCGGGTACCGGGTATCCAGGACCCTCGATTTTTTTCGGGTACCAGGTACCGGGTAATTTTCGTCCGAAAAGGCCGGGTACTGGGTACCGGGTAACGGGTATCGGGTAGTGAGGCAACGCATCCCCCATGGGGAGGAAAATTTCGCTCGACGTTGATGCGTTTCACCACTTTTTAAACAGAAATTGATCATTTTCAGTCTCAAATAAGCACGGAATGCTTGAAAAATGACTCTTCAATTACCCGTTTACCACCCGGATTTTCCGTCAGAAATCCGGGTACCGGGTACCGGGTAATTTTGGTCGAAAACCCCCCGGGTATCCCGGGTATCGGGTGCCGGGTACCGGGTACCCGACCAGCCCTGCTCTCCATTACCGCTTGTCGCTCTTTGAACCTCAATTGCTCTTCGTTAGCACCTTGATGCACAAAAGAAATTGACTTGAGTGCTGACTTCAATCATTTCCTCGGTCATTCATCGTCTTTGTGTGGGTCCAGCCTCTTCGGCACATTTCCGGCATGTCCACGTCGATTACGAAAACCATCGAGATCTCGTGGGGGCACCAATCCTCGTCCCAAAAGCCCTCGATTTTATCTTGGCGGCCTGGAGTTTCAATATTCGGTGAGTTCATTGCTAGACGTTGCCATTCTCTTTTAGTGCGAATTCAGCGCGTTCGGCGCCATTCACCACAGTTTATATGTGGAGCTTGTCGATAGCGCCGTTGAAGACTTTGACGAATATTGGAGCGTGACCGCTGAGCACGAGATTTACGGCAAATCCACCGTTGTCAAGTTCAACAAAAGTTGTCGCCGCTGCTGCATTTACCGGTTCGGCCGTGAGTGCTCTTCAGTCAAAGCAAAATGGACCATGCTGGATTATGATGCACACCCATTTCGCAAGAATTTCACCGTTAAGGAAGAAGCCGAAAAATGCGGCTATGACTATCCTGTCGACCTTCCTATCGACAAGAGTGTTGTCTGGGTAAATCGAGAGCTGCTTGCGAAGAATTCGAAATATTTTTCTGATTGCCTTTTACTTCCCGAAAACAGTGACCATCTTCAACTCGGTTGCGTTTACATCGCGGAGTTTCTCGACTATGTCTACTGTGTGCATCCGCCAACGCTGACCTTGTCACTTGCCAGAATTAGTCGAATTTCGGATTTGGCCACTCTCTTTGAGAACCGAGAACTTCTTTCTCGATGCGAAGCTTTTCTGGAAACCTTCGAATCCAATGATAGAGAGCAGTTGCGTCTTCATCTGATCGAAGTGGATCGCCGAGGGATGGAGGCAGCCTTCGAAAGAGCTCTTCCACGACTTACCATGCACGAATTGAAACTTCTTACTGTGGAAGCAATTGCTCAGTTTTCGCCAAATAATCTCAAATTAGTCCTAAACCTTCTCGTAAGTAGTCAAAATCAAAAGAATTTGAAGCAACAACGGAGTTCTAACACTTTGGAGGAAGAAGAAGATGCCATAGAGAAGCCAAGGAATAACAAAATCTTCGAATTTCATTTCTCCTGGACAAAGAATTGGCGAGCTTGCACGACTTCGACTGCACAATTCTTGTTGAAGGTCACGAAGCAACGCCGATTTATGTCAAAAAGTCCATTCTCGCGATGCAGTCAGGATTCTTCAAATCGCTTTTCTTCGGCGCTTTTCTTGAAGCCAACAAGGACACTGTAACATTGAAAGACATTGACTTTTCCAAGTTCCTCGAATACCTCGCAAATGTTTACACTCCCAGTCCTCCCCTAACTCTTTCTAGGGTTAGTGCAGTTTTCACCATGGCGGATCGTTTTCAAAACGACGTTCTTCTCAAGCATTGCAGTGACTTCTTGCTTCACTATTTTTATAAAACTGCCGCGGAGAAGCTTCAAGGTCTTTATTTAGCCGATGAATTTGATCTCAAAAAGCACTTCGATATAATTCTGAACGAACTTGATAATGAGCTTGAAGAGACAGACGTGAGTATCGTTGCCGAATTTCGCCCCGAAAACCTTCAAGCATTTCTGACTCACTGCTTCAAGCGCATTCCGTGATGCGTAAAAAAAATTATAATTTTATTTGCAACGAAAATAAAGTACATTCGATTGTGCCGTCGTTTCTTTTGAATACTAAGGGAAGCAAATTCGCTTCGAGTGTTGCTCTCTTGAAAAGTCCTATTCTTCTCTGTACAATATCCACGGGTTTACGATGCATATAAAAATAGTTTTATTCAGCACAATTCTTCATAGAATATTTTTAGAGGCATTTGAAGCAGTGTTCGAGAAACTTGCGCAGGTTTTCCGCTCGGAATTGAATCACTTTACCAAGATCAATGTCCTGGAGATCCTGCTTACCTAATGTAAGGGTGAAGAGCTGCTCAAGATTGAATTCATCTGCCAAGTAGAGAATTCGATTCTTATCAACGCCATCTTCTTGACAGTTTTGTAAAAGAAAGTCTTCGGATTGCTTAAGCAAGACCTCGTTGCCGAAACGTTTTGCCATGCTCAAAAGAGCGCCCACTCGATCCAATGTAATACGAGCATTCGTTGGGTAGATGTTCGCGAGATATTCTAGGAACTGGTTGAAGTCGATGTCTTTCATAGTGACGATGTCTTCGTTGGCTTCCACAAGATAAAGTGTCTTGAAATATTCGGAATCCTTTGCAAGAATCGACTTCTTCACGTAGATCGGCATCGTTTCATGGCCTTCTACTAGAATTGTGCAGTCAAAATTGTGCAGAGCAGCCGTACCAATATCGAGAAGAAATTTGCAGTCTTCACTCTCCGCTTCTTTCTTCGGCAAAAGAAAAGACTTGACTTTGCCTAGTTTCGACACGAATTTTGCAAAATTCCTTCGAAAAGAAGTCGATTCCTGTTGTAGCACTTGAACTGGTTGCTTATCGACAAGGCGTTCGAGGAAAAATCGCAAATTTTCCTGGGAGAATTGTTCGATGGTCGAAATCTTGAACAACTTCAGATCACAACGTTTCATGCGGAGCAGAGCGCTTTTAAAGACGTCGCTAATTTGGTGGCGATCCACCTCAACGAGATGCTCGCGTTGCTTTGATGGCACATCGGTTATGAAGTCTCGCAAAAACGTCTCGCATTTCTCAACAAGTGCTTCATTTCGAAAACGTTTTGCCAATGTGAGAATTCGCCCGACTCTTGCAAGCGACAACTTTAGGATCATTGGGGGTATACTGTAGACGTAATCAAGAAAGTCCACCTTTAATACGCCGCCTAGTTTCAGGCCCTCGGAAGTGCTGCTTGGCGTGGAAGAAAACTTCTCCCTGAAAAACGTCGAATCGACAGCAAGAAGTTCGCGGTTTGCCCAAACACAACTAGCATCGTCATCAATAAACTCGATGCGATAATCATTGCCATACTTGGCCGCTTGTTGCTTTGAGACATCGAAATTCCGACGAATTGCATCCACATCAAAATCGAGGTTAACCCAATCGTCTGCGACGTTCGCCGTGTTTTGAGCAGAACTTGAGGCCATTTTTCGAGCTCCAAAAATGAGACCGAGAATGTGAGAGACCAAGTTATGAAATGAGGGGGAGGGGGAATCGCGTCGGTTGTTAATCCTTCTAGAAAGTGCTAATACGAGGCCGTCAATCGATTCTGAGAAACAATCGAAAAGGGAAAATGTATTTACGAGCATTGCGCTCACACTCAACTATGTATCGCCTGACAGAGCCGGCGCTATGTTGATTGTGTTGTTCAAGAGCCCCCTAAGCCTAGGCTTAGCGAGGATAGCCGGGCCTAGGAAGTAAAAAGCTACGAATCGCCCTCATGTATGGGGCGCTGCAAAGAGCATGAAAAATGCTGCAGAATGAGACCTCAAGCGCCCGAAACGATGATGTTGAGCTCCCAACCAGGGCGTCCTGAAAATGCTGCTAAAGCTGTCTTCACTACAAAGAAGGGAAAGAGATGGTGTGCTGGGATGGCTGTGTTGTTCATGGGCCCCCTAAGCCTAGGCTTAGCGAGGATAGCCGGGCCTAGGGAGTAAAAAGCTACGAATCGCCCTCATGTATGGGGCGCTGCAAAGAGCATGAAAAATACTGCAGAATACGGAAAGGCACGACACATCATCTGAGAATGCCCCTTTGTTCTCCCGCTTTTTCTCTGAAATCAACATCAGACATGTTTGCAAACGGCACAAGAGTTTTTAGCAAAAGTTTGTGCTTTCTGCGAGAGTTCTGACGGGACTACGCGTGGTGTCTCGGCAGAGGGCGAGGAAAGCATTTTCAAAGAAGAGAGTGCAGACGGCTCGCTCGATCACTCGCGCGTCTCCTTCCGTCTTCTCCTCGCCGTGGCCGCACTTCGACTAGATCAAACCTTGAAACTCTTTCTCTTTATTTCATGCTTTAAAGCATTTTATTATTGTGTTTCTTCTTTAAGTTTCAAAAAGGCTAATCTTTGCTTATTTAGGAAAACTCACTTAATGCTCAATTATTTATTTCTCTATACACTCTTGCATACGGCTCGTAGTCACAAAGACGATCGCTTATTTCTCATTACTTTTCCTGTCTCCACGAGTCATCTTCGACCAATCTTCAGCATCGCACACAGAGTTTCTTTTATCTCAAAATGTTAAAATTCATGTTTTCAGTATGATGCCGGCGAAGTTTATGACATTCGTTATCCGGTAGTTGAAAAAGTGCGCGATTTTACAGCGCCAGATGGATTTCTTCCACGATTTTCAACAAAGTTCTTTGCTCCTGAGCTTCAAGACTTGGTGCGTTTCTTTTATTCAACGTTTTGTATTTAATAACTAAGTCGAAAAATACTTTCGATCGTAGATAAACAAAGGTTCTGGTTGGAAGGCAGGAATTGGGGATCTGCCAACGTTAATGCGAGCAATTGTGAAGGCGCTCGCACCAACCGTTCAAATATGTCAACCAGAATGCGCTCCGGATATCGAGTTCAAGGTTGTTTTATTTCACAAGCAAAACGAATTCTTGTTAGAGCACTCGAAATTTGACTATTACTGATGCCATGATGTTTGTTTGTTCCACTGTGCGGGCCCGAGGCCTGAAGTCGCCGATCGTCTACGTTTTCCCGCTTATTGAGCCCTACCTCCTCGCCCAGCTCACAGGTAACACTACACTTTGTGTCGCCGCAGACAAACTGAAAACCGAAAAACTTTTAGGCGCTCCATTAGCGACCTCCTATACAGTGTCGGTTTTCGTTGCAACTCCCCCTGAAGAGATGGGAGTCGTCTTGCGCGCAGTCAACACTTTGTCGCACTACGCTTTTGCTCCATTCAACCTTCAACGTCAAGTGGCTAGATGGTTGTACGCGGCAGATGAACCTGATCCTAGCGTAATTCAGGATTTAAAAATTTTGAAAACCACACTCTTTTAGATTTTCCGCCCAATCGATCCGGCACTATTATTCTTGAACTCCCACTATTTGATCGATCCTCCGACACCTCGCGTTCGAACTCTTCTTGATATCGGTGGCAGGCTTGGAACGAGGAAGGTCGAAGACAAGATCAGTTCAGTTGGTCTTTTTTCAAGCAAACAAATATCCTCAAGGATCTTATTGCATTCCTCCACAACTACAAAATGGTGATCCTGTTTTCCATGAGCACTTATACCGACGACGGCGCTATTCCCGATGAGTTCGCTGCTTTGTTCTCCGAAGTCTTTTCGAGGTTTTTTTTCGTGCTTTCGACGTGAACGCTATCAAGGTTCCCCGATGTGGGCTTTGTTTGGCGAGTCAAGTTTCTCGATCCGAAGAACCTCCTGCCTAACATTCGCCTTGAACACTGGATTCCACAGCAAAAACTTTTGGGTTCAATCATTTTCCAATCCACGAGAAAACAATTCTTTTCAGAGTCTGGTAAAATAACGCTTCTAATCTCGCACTGCGGCCAAAACAGTCTCGTAGAAGCCATAAATTCGGGTGTGCCTGTCCTTGGTAAGTTTTCGAAACACGAAAAAAATCTGCGTTGCAGGAATTCCACAACAAGGCGACCAGTATCCGGCCGCTCTAAAAGTAAAGCGCTTCGGAAACGGCTTCTTCATTCAGAAGGTCTCCCTTGTCTAAAAAAACATTTTGCAGTCGGAACTGACGGTTGACGGTGTCGAAGCCAGTCTCCGCGAGGCACTCGGCAATCCAAAATATCATCAGCGGGCCAAAAAACTGGCAGACATGCTGAAGCAGGAAGCAGATGCCGGTGTAGCTGTCGACTCTAATTTCTGGCTCGACTATGCCATGAAGCATCACTCTCAAATTCTAAAGTGGCTAGTTCCGAACAATAGGCATCTCAGTTTTATTGCCGATTGCTTCTTCGATGCGGGTTTCGTGATGCTAGCCATGGGTGCTCTGATTTCAGCGTAGCTCGAAAGATTCTTTCGCTAACTGGCTAATAAAAAAGTTTGCCAATAAATGCTTGTACCAACAGGATCCGTATCTCAAAGGTTGATGCAACCAGTTACCTTCAACTTCAAACTTTCGTGCTCGAGATCCCATTTCAGAATGTCGTTATAAAAGTTATCGAAACTCCTCTCATGTCCCTTATTCTCATCTTCATCTTCCTTGGAGACGCTTTGGCCGAGGTCGGTGACCGCCTCTTCCTTTTCCACTTTCAAATCTCGCCCACTCACATGCTGCCTTTAATGCATATGGCCGAAAACGTTTGTCGCATCATTTTTCTCGATCCTCACAGTTTGACGCTTCTGAAATCTACGACATTCGGTACCCGATGACAGCCAGTGTCCGAGATTTTAAGGCGCCTTCTGATTTCATTCCACGCATCAACACCAAATTTTTCGTAGACGAGGAGGAACTTCAGAGAATGGTTTCGTTGTTTTTGTTTGCATTCTTTATTTACATTATCTAGAGCGACAGCATGGGATGGGGTCAAGAAGAGAAGGAGAAATCGAAAATGCCTTCAATGTGGGACGCTATAAAACCCGTAATGGCGCCATGCGATCCCAAACAAGCGCCAGAGATCGAATTCAAGGCAAGTTTTCTCTCTGAAAAAAAAGAAGAATTACAGCCAAGTCGAAATCTGTCCATTATTGAAGTCTTCTCGTATGTTTGCTACACATTTCGTGCAAGGCAGTTGAACTCCCCGATCGTCTATGTTATTCCAGCCGTCGAGTGGTATTTGACTAGTCAACTCTCTGGTTTGTGAAGTTCGAATTTTTTAGTTTCGAAAACTTTTGCAGGATCTCCTCTAGTCCCGTCGTACATGGTTTCTGTGCTTTGGGGCAAGTCCGCTGAGAGCATGAATCTCCTTGATCGAACCGTCAATGTTTTTTCTTTGAATTTTTATTCGCTGGCTGGAATTTTACTACCACTGGCACGATATCTTTATCCTGTTTCTGAGAGGCCCGAGGTAATGCAATTATCAGGAAAAAAAACCGGTTGCTAGATTTATCACGCCATCGAGCCAAGCTTCTTCATGATGAACTCGCACTACCTTCTTGATCATCCAGCACCGCGCACTCGAGCATTTATTTATATCGGTCACCGTAAAGCAACAAGGAAAAATGAAGCAGAAATAAATCCAGTTAGTCGCCTACTTCTTTCTCATTGACTTCAGCTTTTAGGAACTTCTCAACTTCCTTGAATCCTACAATACAACTGTTCTATTCTCAATGAGCACTCATGTGAACAACGGGACAATGCCTGAAGAACAACTCCAGATCTTCTCCAACGTCTTTTTAGGGTTAAAACTTGTCCAAAAGTTATTTCTTCAGATTCTCCAATGTTGGTTTCGTTTGGCGTTTCAGCAACCTCGATGAGAAATATCGGCATCCCAATATTCGAGTGGAAGCCTGGATTCCTCAACAGAAACTTCTTGGTCGCTTTACTTAAAAGGGTGACTTCTTTAGAATCGGGAAAAATCTCGTTGTTGCTCTCGCATTGTGGACAGAATGGTCGACTCGAGGCAACACATGCTGGTGTGCCGATTCTTGGTATTTCTCATTTCTAGAAATTTTCAAGGATTTATTTCTTTTCAGCAATTCCTTTGAGTGGTGATCAATACTTGACATCTTTAGAAGTTGAACGCTTCGGTAATGGAGCGGTTCTCAGAAAGGTTTTGGTCATTTTCCTAGCTTTTTTGACTGTCCAGGAAGACCTCAATGAAATAAGTCTCGAATTCAAGCTTCGAGAAATTCTTCACAATCTCAATTACCGTAATCGGGCTCAAAAGCTCGTTGCGATGTTCGCCGACGAGGAGGCAGCCGGTGTGGCTGTCGAGACGAACTTCTGGCTCAACTACGCGATGCGACATCACAGTCGAGTCCTTCGCTGGATGATCCCCAACAATCGACATTTGAACTTTTTTGAGCGACAACTTTTCGACTTCGGAGTGGTGCTATTAGCATTTGTTGTTTTTAGTTTTTAAAAGTAAGCATTTTATTCCGCCTTTTTGCATTAAAAAATGTGCACTACCAAAAATACTTCCGGACTTTCTTGGTTCACAATTTGTAAACAGCACTGGATTCGATCGACATTTATTTCACAGGCATAAAAAAGAAAAGAAAATACAAAAACGTCATTCACATTGTGTGCGCCAGTTCTTGCACTAAAGGACGGATAAAAAATTCAGGATATATATGTCTATTACAAAGATCCTCTCGCACAAATGAGAGACGTCGGTGTTGATGCTTGCGATCAAGAGGCTGCCAGTCTATATTTAGCATTTCTGGAATACTGAAAAGGCGAAAAATGTTTTGATGCGTCAGAAAATACTTACACTTTGGTTTTTGAGAGGTTTCTGTCTGGGTGAGTGGCCCACGATTCGGGCATTCGAATATTAAATAGTAACAGTTGCGGCAGTGGGAGAAGTCCTGATACGCTGAATAATTTTTTTTCAAAAAGCTGTTAGAGAAGTTACAAGTTCTCCATGAGGTCATTGTAGCCGTCGATGGAGATGCGAGAAACGGGGATTTCCGGATAAACTATGAGACGATGAAGAGGGGGCAGTAGTTGGAGAAGCTCGTCATCAAGGGCCAGTTCAGCGCCTGGGTAGATCTGGAAAAGTTGAAATGGCATTGTTTGCCAATATTGAATGGCACTGCAAACTTTCTGAACTCGAACCTGGATAATTGCGTGACGAAGCTGTGGCAGCTGTAGGACGCCGAGACCGACTTGGACAGGAATGGCCAAGGAGAGCGCTCGAAAGGAGTCTTCTCTGAAGGCTGACAAAAGGACGAAGAATTCCTCCTCCGTCAAAGGTTCAGCCGGGGTTTGAGTACTTTCGGTAAAAGCGATTTCATCCCAGGCCTCTTTTTTCTTCTGAAGAAGGTCCATAACGAAGTGGAGACTGCTGGTTGAAATGCCACTAAACTTGTTAAACTATAAAAAAAATAAAAACGAACCGTACGAAGACGGATTTTGGCCGAAAATAGAAGAAGATCTTTTCAAAGAAGCAATCGCATCCAAAGAAACATTTCGGACTGAAGACACAACGCTTTGTCTCTGAAGAATCGAGGCCATTTCGCCGATCAAAAGACCAGTCGCGGGTCTTTTTGTGCCTCGCATCCACCAGCTCCATTTCCAGGAACTCATCGAAAGTGTCGAAGGTAATGAGAAACTCCTTCGGCCGTCTGGAAAGTGGTCGCAATTTGAGAAGATTCGGATGAATCGAGGCGGCGAGGTCGTAGGAGGCTTGTTGAAGTCGAAGTGCATCTTTTAGTTCGAGAAGTTGAAGAATTGGTAGAAGGCATTCGGGAGAGAGACGGCTGAGTGACATCGTGACGCCTCACTGAGCAATCAAACTGTGCACACGCAATGACCACGCACAAATGTCAGCAAAGTTGACACTTCGATAGGTAGAGAAGTGCTAATGAACGAATTTCTTGATGAACTATGAACGAGACGCCACGTCGCAGTGACATCCTTATCTCTTCATCCGCAACAATCAATTTTTGTGCGCACGCGGCATTCATTAAAATGAACAAACTTTGATTTCATCAAGTTCCCCCCGCAAATAAGATCTGAAATAAAAACAAAGTCTTGCGTCCGAGAAACAGCAGTTTAAATTCCGATTTCAATAAAATAACGCATCTAGCGAGAAGGTCGTCGATTGGTGATTGCAGCCTAGCAATAAGGCCTCCGATCGCGCGCTTTTCTAGTTTTTAGTCCGTTTGCCGCACAGATAAGTCTCTTCATTTCGTAAGAGGATGTGTTTTCACGCACTGTCTCAAAGGCTTTCGTTATAATTCTTCTTATAAGCACACTTTGCCTATTTCAATCTGCGTGTTGCAGGTATCACTAGACTACGCCTTTGTTCTGTCCATAAATGACGAACGCAATTCAATTGAAAAAATGCAACAATATTTGCATTACGAATTTGATCGTTAATTTTTCTCAGTGGAAAATTTATGGGTTTTTTTTCATCATCCGATCTACGTCGACCCTCAACAGTAAGCACACAAATATGCATTGACGACTAGGTATGCTGTTTATTTTTTCGGAAGGTTTGATTGTTTATCAGCCACATATGCGCCTACAGGCAAGAAATGTCACTTCTCAGTGGATTTTCACGATTTATTCCATTTTGATCTGAAGAATGAGGACGACAAGGAGCAATCAGTCTACGAGAATATATCCGCTCTTACGTAAAGTCTTCTTTTTCGTCTCCTTACTACGCCCCTGTTACTACATTACAGTGACGGTTATTTCCGTGTTCGCGCTGGTTATGTGAAGGAGGCGCACGTTGACGAGAATCTCGATACTGGCCTCGGTCTTGAAGAAGGAGGTACGTAAAATGTACCATTGAGGGGTCGTCAATAAGGAAGAGGTTGAGCTCAGTGACAACATTTAATTGTTGTTCAGCACAAACAAGACGTAAAAGCTTGAACACCAAACAGCTGCAAGTCTCCAATGAAATTGTACGCGACCGTTGATTCACAGGTAAGTGACGCCTTTCAAAAGGTTAATCAAATTGTTCGCGGTTTAGGAACCAATTCGTCTAGCAATTAAGAAAATCTACAACGATGTGTCGTTGCGTCTTGCTGAGAGAGAACGTTTCCAGGCCGAGAATTTGCACAATAATGAGAACTTCTAGAAATTGCAGCGATACTGCTAGCACTTGCTTTGCCTTTACGGGCTTGAATAAACATTTTATTCTACAATAATTCTCTACGTTCTAGAAAGCCCTCGTGCAAGTCGATTAACACAGAAGACAAGAAATTTGCGAAGATTCTCCGGACGAAAGAGAATGACCGCTTCGACGTCCACATCTTCCAGCTGGCCAACTAGCTGCATCAAAGTTGCATTGAAAACTTTCTCAAGATTGAATTGGTCGGCCAAATAGAAGCGTTTCTGCTAGTCCGTTTCAGAGGCCGTTTTCATTTCAAGATACCCAATGAACGCTAGAGGACAATTTACATAAATCTCACCACTAGTGGAAATGCCGAACACAGCCACAACTCACATGCAGGATATGTCACTGAATACTTCGAGGAGACAGTGGAACTATCTCAGAACATCTATGCCAGGCTTTGGCAAAAAATCTTGTGTGGGGTAGCGGAACTACTGCTAGCTCTCTAGCGTTATTATTTTGTTCCGATCTACTCGCCTTCCACTAACCAGCTCTTCAAAGAGTTCCCAGATCTTGTTGATGCTCACAATTAGCTAACTTTTCTTTCATCGTTTTTGTTTGTTTTCATGCCTTCGTCGTCACGCCTGCGAAATATCGGAAACAATTGTGCAGATTTATTTCTTTTCATGAAAATGTTAAGATTATCAGCCGAGTATTGTGCCTAAGAAAAATCATCATTATTCTCGTGAAGAATGAGAAGTTTCTTGACTTTTCGAAGAGCTTTTAGATCTCGAACCTTTTTGTCGGCTTCGTTCCAACTCTTGTAAATGATCAATTTTGAAGGACGGGTCACTTTTCCAAAGTGATTGAGCAAGTCCAAAGTCTCCTTGTCAAGGTCGAAGTGTCGCAGGCGCAGCTCGACTTTCTTAATGCGAGGCATCTTGATTTCGCTCACAATAAGTCGGAGCATTTCTTCTGCAATTTTTTCACTTACTACACCAATACTGCGCATCGATAAAACTCAACACGTTCTGCTTGAAAGACTGCATTTTAAATAAAGAATATCATCTCAAGATTTTATCTAAATGATTAGCATTTCTTCTAAACACAACATTTTGCAGCAAAGATTTTTCACATTTTGATGCCAATAAAACTTACTGTTGACGCAGAAGTAAGCCGATTTGAAGGGCTTTGTTTTTTGTAACGTCGCGAAGATCGTACTGCGAAAAATATCAGTACATTTACTTTCAGACGCGGTTGTGACACGAAAGGTCTTCGTCCTAAACAGAAAGTATTGTACAATACATCATGTTTGCATAAAAACTCGCCTCCCAAAGAACTCTCTTCCGACAAAACGAAAATTCTCTTCCTCGATTTCTCCAAAACATCGCCGATATAAAAGAATCAATTCGATGCAGAAAATCTGGGCGTTTGTAGCGTGGCTTTGAAAAAGTGCTTCAAGCGTGGGTGCAACTAACTGAATGAATAAGACCGGCGACATATACAGAAGAATCCATATCACATCCTCCGCAGTCACTTCTTTATTCCTGTCTTCCTGTTGGAAACCAAATCCCATAGAATTACAACAGGCAGTCATGCCCACCAGAAAAACGAGTCCGACGGCAGCCCACTTAATAACGCCAAAAAGAAAATCTCTCACTCTTCCTTCAGCCATGTTTGGATGCGAAATGACAATTCGTGCGCTTCGATCGTTCTTCTTTGAGGCACGAACAATGACCGAGCCCATTTCCGTGCGTCGAATTGGGTAGTCAATCCGAACCTCGTCGAAGTCGCACAAATAATCCAACACAAGATTCTTTCTGGAAATAAGTTTCTCTACGATCGAGTGAAAGAGCTTAGACGTCTGTGATAGTCGACATAAAGAGCGCGGTTCGAGCAGCGAGAAGACGTCGAGAAAGACGTCAGGAGCGAGGTCCGTGATCTTGCAAGTCGGCATGGTCAAGGGAGTCCGAGTGAAGTCGCTCCTGTGCTAGATGTGAGAGGCGGAAAGGTGCTAATTTCGGATGTTTAACACTTGATGGTGATGTAGTTATCGGACGTTCTCGACACGGTGATATTTTACGTGCTATTAATGTGAGCAAAAAAACGAACAAGCTGCAATATTATTGTTCAACGAGAATTTTTTCAAGCAATCGACTCTGGCAAGCGGGCTTTCTCAAAAGATCGAAAGTTTCCTATTTATGATCGAATTTTGCCAAGCCCACAAGCGACGCTTGAGAGGAAGACGAGTGAAACCCCTGCTAGGTGCAGACGATTCCCACGACTACGGCACGACTACGTTATAAAGCATCACATTTTATTTTCTTCGCTATGTTCCAGAAAATCCTCGTGCAAGTCGACTCACAGAGTGAAGAAGAAATTTGTGAAGATTTTCTGGGCGAAAGAGCTTGATCGCTTCGATGTCCACATCTTCCAGCTCGCCAGCGAGTTGCATCAAAGTTGCATTGAAAACTTTCTCAAGATTAAATTGGTCGGTCAAATAGAAAGTCTGAAGCTTCTCCTCTGAAGTCTTGTCAATTTTGTGTAAGAGGAAGTCCGCGCATTGTTTGAGGAGAACTTCGTTGCCGAACTGGTCCGCCAGGCTTAAAACGGCGCCAACTCGAGCCATTGCAAGGGGAGGACTTGGAGTGTAGATGCTGGCGAGGTACTCGAGAAACTTGTGGAAGTCGATGTCTTTCAAAGTAATTGTGTTCTTGCTTGCTTCAATAAAGTCTCCGAAGAAGAGCGCCTTGAAGAACTCGGAGTGCATTGCGAGAATAGATTTCTTCACAAAAACGGGCATTCCTTCATGGCCTTCAACGAGAATGGCACAGTCGTAGTGTCTTGCTGCTGCTGCGTTTGCGTCGAGGAGGAACGTGAAGTCCGTTTCTGAGCTTCGATTTCTTGAACAAATCAAGGTCGACAGGTTACTGTAGAGTCTTGCTGTCGATCGTCGTACGGTAAGGCGAAGGCTCTGTCGAGAATACCACAGTCTTTGAGGTTCGACCAGTCGCTTTAGAATAAGTCGAAGATTGTCGGAAAAAAACTTCTGCACCAGGTTTGCATCAAGAAATTTCAAATCCACTTGTTTTACTTTCTTCAGCGCTTTCTTGAAGGCGCCTTGTTCCCCATGGCGGTCAAGTTCGACAAGATGCTGGCAGAGGAAAGCTGGTTCTGTTGAATGGAAAGACT
This sequence comes from Poikilolaimus oxycercus, assembly GCA_034700245.1. NCBI lineage: Eukaryota > Metazoa > Nematoda > Chromadorea > Rhabditida > Rhabditidae > Poikilolaimus > Poikilolaimus oxycercus. Next base: position 33,241 of record JAQIXL010000321.1, read on the forward strand.
TCAGAAATGCTTCACATCTTGAAATGAGGGCTTGATTTCTGAATCGCTTTGCCAGAAGAAGAATTCGATGAAATCTTCCAAGAGAGAGCTTGAGGGTCGGTGGATGAACACAGTAGATGTAGTCAAGGAAGTCCGCGGTGCTCACATCTTGAACTTGAAGTCTCTTCTCATTTTCTTCTTTCTTCAGTTCTTCTCGAAAATACTCCGAATCGGCGACAAGAAGCTCTCGATTCACCCAAATAATCTCTCCATCTCGATAGAGCTCGATTCTGTAGTCGTTTCCACATTTTGCTGCTTGCTTTTCTTCCTCGAAGTTCTTTCGAAAAGAAAAAAACATCCAATTCCACCAACTCCCATTCGTCTTCGCTCTTCTCATGTTGTTGGAGGAAATTATAGAAATTATGGATTCGACAGCCGGCGTAGAAAGTCCAAACTCCGGGATAGTTCACACATCGAATGGTGATGGCCCAATGATGGTCAAACTCCTTCACCCCGTCGTCAATAAGTTCCAGAAACATCTTGTAGGGAAACTTGGAGTTGTCGATGAATTTGTAACACTCAAATGTTTTCTTCTTTTTTGAGAGCTTACCAAATATCGGAATTTGATGCCTCCAATGAAGACTTCAGGATTCAGAAGGCGAGGATTGAAGCGGCAGCCGCTAGCATCGACATCCCAGGCGATTTGAACCGTTTGCTTCACGGAGTTTCTAGTGAGAGAAGGCATGAATGTGGCCGACTTCGAGTAGAGGAAGAGAGAAACTGCCCGCTCGAGGCGCACACAGTCACGAATGCCACCATGGCAACCAAAGCTCACGGAGCTTTGGTTGCCATGGTGGCTTTCTCAAGTGGGACTGAGACTTGTGAAAGAGACGACTTCGGTCTAAAACTGGAGTGCCTGCGTCTCAAGTGGTAGTTTTTAGTCCAGCATCGTCACTGTCAAGAATAAGAAAAGGGCAATTCATCACGATTTCACAAATCGGTGTGGGGTGACACGTTCCATGTCTTTTGCGACCTCGCCGATGAAGAAACAGCTTGAAGATCTCTCAAGATAAGGGTCTCACAAGTTTCACGCTCGTAGCGAAATACTCGCAAAAAGTTACGGTGAAAAATGCACGCGCATTTTTGAAAATATCGCACATTTCATCAGTTTTTGCTCTCGTCAGTTCTGCGCTTACAATAATTGCTGTTGTTTTGCTCGTTTTTCTTCGAAATTTCTTGCTTTTGAGGTTGGATTCGTGACTTTTCCGAAGCGCCATGTCGGAATCGAAGAAATTCGCGCTGAAAGACACCTTGTGGTGCAACCTGCCTTTTCAGTTTCTTGAAGATGTGAGTATTTTCATTGTTTTCTCGGCGTTTTCATGCTTGTTTCTCAACGCTTGCTTTCAGTCGCTGATGTTCTCGTCGCCGAAGGACGCTGTGAAGTGGCTCGGCGTCTCGAAGGACGTCAAAGCGGCCATCGAGCGAAACCGGCCCCGAATGCAGCTTTTCAAGCGCGATTTCACTCTCGGATTTCAGAGCTTGCGAGTGGTTCGTGTTGGCTTCTTGCGTTTTTACTCGAGTTCAGATTAACATGAGGATGAACTTGGATGTCGAGACGACTTTCGGAGTGGAATGCTGGCATCCGCCGACGCCGCGTGGTTCGCCGATGCTCCAGCGGGAGGGAAAGAACAATTGGCGCCTGTCGGACAGCTCGCCCGCCGGTGTTCTTCGTTTCATGAAGCTTCTTGTTGATTGGGTAATATTTCTTTCCTCGGTAAGAAATCATCAAATGCTGCAGTTCACATTCACGAAGGCGGACGCCTATCTGCATTTGGACGATTTTGAGTGGCTTCGACCGATTGCTGACGCCAATATTCCCCTTCACTTCGCTGATGAAACAGTCTTCGACGACGAGATGCTCGAGAAGATCAAGAAGCTTCGCATTCGTCGTCTCTGGGTTGGTTTCCTTCGTATACTCGGTCGAATCACTAAAGATGAGTATCAAATCATGGTTTAGGTCTATTCTGGCACGTACACGGACTCGTTCCTGGATCGAATCGGTGAGACGGCGCTCGAAGAGGTCTGCCTCGGCAATCGCTTCTTCCTCGAGCCCTTCAGCTGCGTTCCGAAGATTGCCTTCCCGCCTTATTCCGACATCGTTCCCTATGAGGTTTGTTTTCTTTTCATCTTCATCTTTCTGTTTAGATGTTCCTGGACGTGATCATCATGCCGTGGTTCGAGGGCAAACTGCCTCGTCTCAGCGCTGCGGGCATCGTGGTTCAGCATCAAACCTGGGCGATCAACGTCTACGAGTACCCGCTCTTCGACCTCATGGACTATGTGCCCGACCTGTTCGATGCGATTGTCTACAAACGCGTCTATCGCTTTGCGGACAAGAACGGCGAACGCGTCATGCTGTTGAAGATCGCCAAGATTCCCTTCTTCTTCTCTGATGGAATCGAATTGAGTGTTGAGTGTTGTTGACTAAACTAGTCATTGACTAGTTATTGCCCATCTCACATTGTAAACGTTGTTACCTATTTATTTTCTTGAAAGAAGATGCTTTCAAGCATGACTTCGATAAACGTTCCAGGTGGAAGACGTTTATTTCTTCAGCCTTCGTTGTTGTCGAAGAAACTTACTTTTGTTGATTCCCTGAATCACGCGCCATAGGGCAAATGCTACTCTTCGTTTACTTTTATTGTTGTTCGCTGTCGCTAACATCCATTCTTGAGGCTTTTTGACTGATCGCATTGTGATTGCAGAGATTTCAAATCGAAATGTCGGAGCCGGGAAAGTTCGTGCTGAAAGACACCTTGTGGCGCAACCTGCCCTTTCAGTTTCTTGAAGATGTGAGTAATTTCATGGTTCAAATTTGTTTCTTTACGTTTCAAAGATGTGTTCATTCGCCCATCGTACCATTTTCAGTCGTTGCTCTGTTCGCGTGCCTCGGATGCTGTCAAATGGCTGCTTGTCTCGAACGATGCCAAGGAGATCATCGAGGAGAATCGAGCGAAGATGCCTCGCTTCAAGCGTGATTTCATCTTCGATTTTGGTGGCGGTCAGAAGGTTGGCAGTTTTTGGGAATTCGAAATATTCTTGCAGATCTATTTGCGCGCTGCTAATAATCGGGAAACGACATACGAATTTGACTGCAGCAAGCCGCCGCTTTCAAGCAAGGCGTTCTTCCGCAAACAAGGCGGCAAGGAAAGTCGAAAGTTTCGTCTGTGCGATCCGTCGACTGCCGGTGTGGTCAAGTTCCTGAAGTACATCATTACGACCTGGGTGAGCATAGATCTTCTGTTGTTCACAAATGTCTATGATGCAGTACAAGTTCGACAAAGTCGATGTCTACCGTCGTCCCAAGGACTTCGAGATTCTTCGCCCGCTGGCTGAAGACGGAGCTTGCTTCCACTTTCATCTGACTGGTACCT
>JAQIXL010000322.1:0-36645 GCA_034700245.1 Poikilolaimus oxycercus
AAAGCGCGCGCGCGACGCGCGCCAACTTTTCGCGTCGCTCGGGAACCGAACACTTTCTTCGTGCTTGACTCGCCGTGCTTCTCTTGCCGCTCCAAGCTAGGGTTCATGTCCATTTCTTTACACTTTCTTTGGTATTGATAGCGTTTAACTTGTAATTGCGTGAAGATTGATTAGGTATAGTGTACACAAGTAAGCAATACTATCTCGACTTTATTGATGCGGGATTTGTTGTTCGAGGACGTTGGCACGATTCCATGAAAGGTGGCCGTTCACGTAGATCAGGGCTGGCTTCTCGTCCACAAATGTGATACGGAACTGGCTGACGACGCCACTCAAATCCACAATGTTGAAGCTGGCCTGTGGTGTCTCATTTACTAGGGGGAATGATGAACCTCGAAAACTTTGGTCACTAAGTGTTGACCGTTTGCATCCGCCGCCCAAATTTCTCGGGTGTTGTCGCTTTCGCGTTGAATGCCGAATGCCGGAGTCGCCGTTTGATGTCTGAGGGGTTTTTCTAGTAGTTTAAGACTTACTGCGAGGCGCCCTCTTTGCCGACCATTGTCCGGCCGGCTCCGACGACAGACGAAAGTATCAATGAGCGCTTATGGAAATTGTCTTGCGCTTTGTACCATGTGAAAAAAATATCGTGTGAAATGTTTGCACAACGTCATCTTGTGCTTTAAAGTGATTATTGCCGATTTTCAGGGTATGACAACCGCGGTGCCGTTGTGCGCACTGAGAGGTGCAGCACGACTGCTATGTGGCGGGTCGTCGAACATCATTTCCACTAGGGGTGTCGTGCACAAGTCACGTCTCGTCCTTCCTAGCGATTATCCGGAGCCTTGGGACTACAAGAAAAAGGGCTACCATTATGGACACGCTCTCGAAGACAGGACTCAGAGTCATCTTCACAAGAACTCCAAGCTGATTGTCATCGAAGGAAATATTGGAGTTGGAAAGGTAACAAAGCCTTTTCTGCTTTAGCTTATTGAACACTTTAGAGCCGGCTCGCGAAAGAGCTGGCCGACGAGTTGGGATTCTACCATATGCCCGAGTTTCGCATGGACGATATTCTCATTGATCGCTATGGAACCGACTTACGCAAGTTCTACCATCTCGTGAGTTGTATTCGTGTTCATAAGCGACTATTGCTTAGTTCCCGAAGAGATTCCGCTTACCAGACATCGACATGTTCTATCAAAATCCGAAGGGCGAGCTGACAGCGGCGATGCAGGATAAGATCTACAACTGTCGCTGGGACCAGTATTTCAACGCCTTGGCTCATATCTTGAACACTGGTCAAGGAGTTGTTCTTGAACGCTCCCCTTATTCCGATTTTGTTTTCGCGAACGCGATGCGTGCAAAAGACTTCATCGGTCTCGAGTGTAAGTGTTCTTTTCATTTCCATGCTTCACAGATTTCAAGCACTACTATTATGTGCGAAAGTGCACCATCAGAGACCTTCATTTTTGGCCGCATCTTGTGATTTACCTCGATGCACCAGTCAAGACTTGTCTTGAGAACATCCGAAAGCGAGGCAATGTTGGTTGTATTTATCATCCATCAAGTAATTCATGCATATTTTAGGTGAACGAAATCAACACAGTCGATGAAAAGTACTTGAGTGTGATTGCCGAGTCTTACAAAGATTCCCTTCGCGAATACAGGTTCATCGAAAGTCATCAACCATATCTTATCTTGTTTAGAAAACACTCATCTTGCATTCGACTGGACGAAGCCCGGCGATACGGATTCGGTGTTGGAGAACGTGGAACAACTCGATCTCGATTTCTTCGAATGGCACTCTGGCGATATCTTCCTTGAGTGGAACACTCTTGTCGATGAAATCTCCTGGAATGGCTGGCGAAAGCAGTGAGTGGCATTGATCTGGAGTATTTTCTCAATAGTGTTACGGACAAAGATCCTGTTCGTCTGCTTGCATTCGGAGGTATTCCCGAGCACGAAGTCGGCGAATTGTACATTAATCCCAGGGATGCAGGTCACTTTCTGCACGTCATGAGGAAAGAGGTAACACTGTTCCACTTGCATATCTTTCATTTTAAAGGTTCTAAAAAGTCCGTACAGTCACGGTTTCATTCGAGAGAAGGGTGACCATATCGCTGGTTTGACGAATTGGCAGTTCGGTCATTATCTTCCTGAGCCCTGGTTTGTTTGCGCTTTGTCTTCAATATGAGATTTATTCGTATGCATAGAGGTTTAACGTTGAGAATTTAGGTATGACTACTTCTACAAGGAGCAGTGGTACAATCACATGAGTGCGATGGAGACTCAGCTGGACATTAAGTCGGAGTACTACAATCCCGACTACGTCCACGACCATCACTAGAAAAACAGAAGTTTCGACAGAGCGATGGAAGAGAGATTCTTTCGTAGGATGTTTCGTGTACTAGTGCGAATTGGGTGTATAAATATGCAAATTCTCTGATATTTATTGTCTCTTGTGACGTTTTATCGTCATGAATATCGCGAGAATTGCCAAAGAGAATGCCACTGCCTTGAATATGATGCGATGTGGCTATTGATTGAGAAGGGACTCCGAAAAGAGCGCGCGCGGAAATAGTGTGGTGGAGTGAGAGAAAGAGACGGAGAGAAAATGACTGTTGACGCCGGTGTGTGCGCTTTCCTCAGTCATTATTCCTCTTCGGTTATAGTGCGAATTAGGCGTCGTGCTCGCATAGCTGTCTGTTTCTCATTCTGTCTCATTCCAGGCGTTGCCGTGAATGCAAGAGGCGAGGCCGAGATGGATCCTAGCAAGCAGTTCTACCTTCAGGGATATGAAAAGGTAATGCTTTAATTCTGCTTAAACATTATCTAAGCCAATAACATTTCAGCTGTTGAATGTGGGTGGACAGCCCCAATCCTTGGCGGCGGCTCAGCTATCTGCATCGATGGTTGCCGCCGTGCAGAAAGTCCAAGCAGCGCAAGCCAATCTGGCCGCCATCTCGCAGTCACAGAATACGACACTTATCGATATTGCTGGTAAGTTCTTGTCATTCGATTGTTATGTTAGAAGCCATTCCTCCCGCAGGCCCACATGCAGTTGTTTAGTGCACGTGGTAAGTCAAGTGGAGGTAGAAAATATCACTACCTCTTTCACAGTGACGCTTTTTCTAAGCGACTTCGACGAGATGATGATACATAAATTCTTGCACTTTCAGCGTTGACGGAAGTGGCTCATCGAGCTTATCAGTCGGGAGACTATGCAACGGCCGAGCGTCATGCTATGGCCTTATGGCAAGCTGAGCCATCGAACGTGTCGCTACTTCTTCTCCTGTCGTCGATTCATTTTCAACTGAAGAATCTGGACAAGTCGATGCAGTTCTCCTCGCTGGCCATCAAGGCCAATCCCAACTGCGCCGAAGCATTCAGCAATTTGGGAAATGTTTTCAAGGAAAGAGGACAGTTGACCGAGGCTTTGGAAAACTACAAGGTTTCTAAATTCGTTGCCATAGCAAAATCAACTGCTTGTTTGTAGCACGCTGTGCGTCTGAAGCCAGATTTCATTGACGGATACATCAACCTGGCTGCAGCTCTCGTTGCCAGTGGTGATCTCGATCAAGCAGTCGCAGCATATCTCAATGCTCTCAAGTACAATCAGGTATCAGTCGTTTTTTTTCTATTTGTTTTATAACGAGCAGGACCTCTACTGCGTTCGCAGCGATCTCGGAAATCTTCTCAAAGCGATGGGACGACTTGAAGATGCTAAGGTGAGAAACGTTTTCTTCATTCGCAGTGCGTCGCTGATGTTGCATCTGCGCATCAGGAGCCCGGGTGTTCCCCCGTTCTCCTTCATTCACTTGAGAACATTTCGGACTTCTCTCTTTACCTTCGGGCGACTATGTCAGAGCATTTTCACACGCTTAAAAAAACCTGACATGTCATCCAAAGGTGGAAAGATTTTCTTCACCTTGAAGAACTCGTTTAGCTCTTCTTTTCGCTTTTTATGTTTTCAAGCGGAAAGAAGGGTTTACGTTTCGAAGACGAATCAAGTGCGTGCATCCACTAATAGAGGAGCAATCTGCAATTACTGACCGACATGAATATCTCGGACTTGGACAAATTTTTAGTGCGGTCAATGGTTGCATTTTGCCACAATGTTCTCGGCCATAACAAGGGAAAGAGTTTAGTTCGTCACATTTAATTTTAAGAACTATGCATAACTAAATTGAAATGAAATCTTTCTCGGGAAAATGTATGAACGAACTCCTTCCCTTGGCCGTGGCTCACAAACGAACGATACTATACCCGACCTTTTGTTTGTGAATATGCAGTCGAAGGATATGGTATCATTCGTCCTATCGGCGGGCATTCTTTTATGTTTTTGGTGAAAAAGAATGACCGCTGAGATGTTCGTACTTGATCACTTCGAAGGTTATACGGGAACTTCTCGATGAATGATTGACGCGTTGTGCAGACCGAAGTCTTCTTGGGTATGTGACACGATGACGGCTCTCTTTTGCCGACTTCCAAAGACCGTCATCGTGGATGCGCACTTGCCGCATTTCGTGTCGCTCTGCCGCCTTTCGAATTCTTTCATAAACCCTTGTTCCTGCAGCATTCGCAGTTTCGAAGCGAGGAAGAGTGTTCCAAATTGCGAAGTGGCACGTGAGCGCCTTTTCTCTCTTCTTGTTTTGTTCCCTCCCTTGACCTCCAACGAGACTATCACTGGATTCTGTTAGGGGAAAGGACTTGTTTGTCCAAGTCTAGTCACCTGGGAGGCGCACTAACGCTTTCTCATTCCCCTGCATGTTGTGGTTGTTCTTGTGGTGTGTCAGTCTTCTTGCATGTCTTCGTTCTCGTCCTTAGTTCCCGCATGTCCCTCTAAACGAAGTTTTGTTGAAGGTCTGCTACCTAAAGGCGATCGAGACACAACCGGCGTTCGCTGTCGCTTGGTCCAACTTGGGATGTGTCTTCAACGCGCAAGGAGAGATCTGGCTCGCCATTCATCACTTCGAAAAGGCCGTGCAACTCGACCCGAACTTCCTCGACGCACTCGTCAACCTTGGAAATGTGCTCAAAGAGGCTCGCATATTCGATCGGTTCGTTTATTTACTTTAGTGAGAATAGTCGTTGCAGGGCTGTCGCTGCCTATCTTCGCGCTCTAAATCTAGCCAGCAATCATGCAGTTGTTCACGGAAACTTGGCATGTGTGTACTACGAGCAAGGGTGAATCCTTTTCTTGTCTCTTCATCCCGTCTAATTGTAGACTGATCGACTTGGCAATCGACACCTACCGACGTGCAATCGAGCTGCAACCCAATTTCCCAGACGCTTATTGCAATCTTGCGAATGCACTAAAAGAAAAGGGACTTGTCGCTGATGCCGAACAAGCCTATCTCACAGCTCTTCAGGTTTTTTTCTAAATCTTCTGCATTGACCTCGCTTGCAGCTATGTCCCACCCACGCTGATTCACAGAACAATCTTGCAAACATCAAGCGTGAGCAAGGAAAGATTGAAGAAGCGACTCGACTTTATTTGAAGGCGCTTGAGGTTTTATTTCACAATACTCGCAACAAACTTTTTTCCTTTTAGATTTACCCAGAGTTTGCCGCTGCCCATTCCAACCTTGCCTCGATTTTACAACAGCAAGGGAAACTTCAGGAGGCTATTCTACATTACAGAGTTTGTTCCAGCAAGAGCCATGATCTTGTCTTCAGGAAGCGATTCGGATTGCTCCGACCTTCGCTGATGCTTACAGTAACATGGGCAACACCCTTAAGGAGCTGGGTGACGCCGCGAATGCTCTCCAGTGCTACACTCGGGCAATTCAGATCAACCCTGCTTTCGCTGATGCTCATTCAAATATGGCTAGCATTCACAAGGTTGTTTTTAATCAAAGTTCATTTTATGGTTTCAGGATTCGGGCAACATCCCTGAGGCGATTCAAAGCTACACGACTGCACTAAAACTGAAACCCGATTTCCCAGATGCTTTTTGTAATCTTGCCCACTGCCTACAAATTATCTGTGATTGGACGGACTACGATAACAGGTTTTGCTTTTCTCTATCACTCTATCACTACAAATGTCGCGTTATTAGGATGAAACGGTTAGTGGCGATTGTGGAGGACCAACTGGCTCGTCGTCGTCTCCCATCTGTTCATCCTCATCACTCAATGTTGTATCCACTTTCACACGAGACGCGGATAGCCATTGCTTCAAAACATGCGCAACTGTGCATTGAGAAGGTTTGCAGGGTTTGTCTGTTCACCAGTCTGAAATAGGTTGCTGTCTTGCATCGGTACAACTACCGATATCCTTCATGGGATGAAGTTGGAAAGAAAGTTCGACTTCGTATCGGCTACGTGTCGTCGGACTTTGGAAACCATCCGACCTCGCACTTGATGCAATCCATTCCTGGTTGCCATGACCGTTCAAAAGTCGAGGTTGTTCAGACGGAGTAGTTTTCATTTGAATAGGTCTTCTGCTATGCTCTATCAGCGAACGATGGCACCACTTTCCGACAGAAGCTCATGTCGGAGTCGGAGCACTTCGTGGACCTCTCGCAGATTCCATGCAATGGCAAGGCTGCCGATCGCATCAACGAAGACGGCATTCACATTCTCATCAACATGAATGGCTACACCAAAGGTGCTCGCAACGAGATCTTCGCTCTCAAACCGGCGCCCATTCAAGTAAATTGCTTCTTTAGGAAGGAGATTGTTCAGGTGATGTGGCTTGGCTATCCCGGTACATCGGGAGCGCCATTCATGGATTTTATCATCACAGACGAAGTGACGACGCCGCCACAGCTGGCACATGCGTTCAGCGAGAAATTAGCCTACATGCCACATACCTTCTTCATTGGAGATCACGCTCATATGTTGAAACATCTCACTGAGCGCGTGATAGTGCAAGAAGCAGCGCCGTCGGGAAAGTCGGCGATGGCTGAGACGACGATTGTTGTGAATGCTACGAATTTGGAGCCGCTGCTCAACAAAGCTGACGTCAAAGTGACGGTGAGTGCTTCTGAACAAGATGAACGGTTCTTTTGTAGCCGTATGTGCGGGAAGCGGATGTCTCGCATGGTCCTGAAAAGGAAATGATCCGAACCGAGGTCGTCTTGCCCATTCTTGAAGTGCCAACGACGGAACCACTTAAGCAAATGATTGGAAGTGGACACATTGCAGCGAGTGTCGAAGGTGTCGCTGTTCAAAATGGTCTTACAACTCTCAATCAGGTACTCTTTTGTACACCCAAACGAATTTTGTTTTGTAGACTCATGTGAAAGCGGCGATGGGCGAGGAAGTGCCCGAGACGATTCTCGTGACGAGTCGACAACAGTACAACTTGCCGGATGACGTCATTGTTTTCTGCAATTTCAATCAAGTCTGATGCTTTCTATTATCACATCAAGTGAATGTAGCTCTACAAAATCGACCCAGCGACTCTCGACATGTGGATCGAGATATTGAAGAGAGTTCCAAAGAGTATTCTATGGCTTCTTCGTTTCCCTTACCACGGGGAACCAAACATCATCAAATACTGTGTGGAGCGTGGAATCGATTCTAAGCGTTTGGCGTTTAGCAATGTTGCTGCAAAGGTATGGCTGTTGCATATTGTTGTGAGTATGTGATGGAATAGGAGGAGCATGTGCGACGAGGACAGCTGGCTGATGTTTGTCTGGACACGCCGCTCTGCAATGGTCACACGACAGGAATGGACATCCTCTGGACTGGAACACCAATGATCACGATGCCTTGTAAGACTTTAAATTTTCGATTGTGGTCTGGAAGTTTAAAACACAGCAACGATAACCTCGATTGTAAGAAGTAGTCGGCCAGACGATTTAGAATGAGATATGAGAATGTGTTAGATAGAATGCCGAGACTAATTGTAAGAAGAAGAAAGATGAGTGCGGTTTCTGAGAAAGGTGTTTGTTTGCAGTGGACACGCTTGCTTCTCGAGTAGCGTCTTCCCAGCTGATGGCTCTGGGGGTTCCCGAGCTGGTTGCCAAGGACAGAGCCGACTACATCGCCATCGCGTCTCGCCTCGGAAATGATCGTGATTAGTAAGCCCTTCACATTAAGAAAGAGAGCTTCCAGTTTGTCTCAAATTCGGGCGACGGTGTGGAAAGCGCGTACAACGTCCACTCTTTTTGACGTGAAACAGTATTGCTCGGATCTCGAGGATCTCCTTCTGCGAGTGTGGAAGACGTCGGCGAAGGGAATCGACCACGTGGTGAACAATGAAGAACAGCTGAAGGAGGCCCGTCGAGCAGTCGCCACTCGTGACGAGAGGATGACGAGGAGTCAAGAGAAGGTCGTCTAACGTCTTTCTTCGCCACATTCAAATTCTGTTATGACTTAGGGCCTTGGTGGCCATATGAGCGAGCCCGATACCTGTGAACTTTTGCTCTCTTTGGGGAACGGGGTCCACTCAGATGTCTAGAAATGATCTTTTTATTTAAGAAGCTTTTGAGCATGACTCAGAAGAAATACGCGTGCGAGATGCTGTTACAAGCATCTTTCTACTGGTGGTCTCATAGACTTGTTCATTCTTTTCTTTTTTTAATACTTGAATAAAGAGAATACAAGAGTTCTTATTGGAAGAGGCGAGGAGGGAAAGTGGCGAAGTCTTTGTGGGAACGTGATTCCAGAAGAACGAAGTGGGACGCGGCGTCCCCCCTTCCCCCTTCCCTTCTCCTTCAAGCCCAAACTCGTCTCGAATTGGACGGGTCAGTCGTGACGCAAGGCTCGCTTCTCGCGCTATGCTCGCCCTTGCGCTCCTCGTCATCTTCCTCACTTTCTCCTTGTCCCGTCAACAAGAGCCTCGAGGAACCCCCGACCTGGCTGCCCTCGCCTCACCTTATCCTCTCTACAATCCCCAGCTGGCCCCCATTCTCGAGACCCAACAGAGGATCAACGAGCAACTCATGAGGAACAACGCCATGTTCGCCTCGCAACTGCAGGAGAGTTATCGGTGAGACTCCCTCCCTTCAATTGTCTTCTCCATCATGCGCTCTGATCTGAGTTCGTATTCCTTTTCGCACGACTCGTCAAGAGGATGATGCGAAAAAAGGCCTGAAACTCGCTGTTAAACGGGCTCCTTTGCAGTGGCTCGTCCTTCGCCTTCCCTCAGCCTCCCGTCATCTCGCATCCCCCTCTTCTTGTCTTCCCTCAACCTGCAGGTGACTCATCCTTCCCAGATCTACTTCTCCAGGAGCTCTCTTCCCCCTCGGCCCCATCGTGCCGCCTCTCAGCACACCTTCTCCCACTTCGACGACCAACGTGATCGAGATGTCAACGTTGATCGAAGAAGAAGAAACTCGCGTGGAGGATGAAGACTTGGTGGCGGAGGAGAAGGGCGACGCCGTCTCTCAAGGTTCCTTCTTCCTTCTTGTTGAGGAGGACGAGGGAGGGGGCGAAGGAAGGCGAACTGGTCCGCGTCGTATTCCAGTGTTTTAGTGGAGTCGCTTCTCGACAATTCCGGCAGAAAGCTCACAATCAAAAAGCTCGACGCCACATCTCCGAACAAGTCGAAGGTGGTGGAGGAAGAGCCGACGGCTTCCACGCAACAGCCCCTCCCCCTCCTCCCACTTCGTCCTTCAACTGTAAGTCTTCAGAAGAAGGAGGAAGAGTTGGATTAGACTCGCCGAGAGACGAGTGTCACTCTGCCTCCAGAGGATTCCGAATTGGCCGCTCTTCTCAGGAAGCTCAACCTTTCAGAGGCCGAGTCCAAGAAGTTTCTCGCCCACGTTAAAGAGGTTCGTCTTTCCTTCGAAGGAGTCGTCCCTCTCAGGTTCTGAAGGAAGAGATCGAAAGAAGAATTCCGCGTCTCCACATGAAGAAGAGACTTCGAGTGAAGGAGCAGCCGCGAGTCGGGGCGAAAGCAGCGGGCATCAAGCTGCACGAGGAGCATCTCCCTCATCAACATCCAGACAACTTCCTCGACGGCTCTGTGGACAACCGCCTCGAACGTCGCACGGCAGACACTCAACTCACTTTCGACGGCTCGCAGAGAAGAATTCGCCCCGTCGCCTTGTCACACAGATCTCATCCCCCAGACGAGTCGCGCTTCCCGAAGGCCTCCGTGCCTCTTCTCTCCTCCACCAAGGACAAGGGACGAGGAGATTCCAGAAGAGAGCCCGTTGAAGACTACAAAACCCGTGAACAAGCTGACTACGACCGTCTCTTCTCCTCGGCGAGTCTCTCTTCTCCAGGCGAAGAAGTGGAAGCGACTCCCCTGAGTACCCGACCTCCACCCACTCCTTCGTCCACTCAGACAACGACGACTCTTGTCCTGCCCATCGAGGGTCTCACCACCGCCCGTCCACCGAGTCCCGTCGCCCGCCTTCCCGTGAGTTCCAATCCAACCCCTCTAAAGAAGGAGTTGCAGCTTCACCGTCCACATGTGCAAAGAACAGCCTTCGAGCGTCTCGCCGTGGATTACCAGCAGCGTCTCTCGGGGGCGGAAGTGGGCATCGCGGAGTTGGTGCGAGTTCTCTCCTCCAACGCCTCCATCAACTTGATACAACGACCAACATTTCGACGTTCATCCAAGAAGTCGCCTTGATCCCTTTTCATTCCTTCTTTCATGCTCTTTTGCCTCGTTCTCCTCCCTTGTGCAATGAAGTCCCTTCCCTCGCCTCTCTTGACTGACAAAGAAGGAAGAGAAGGGGTTTGGGCAGGCGTCGCCGCCTCCGGCCGCCGTCGTGTTTGCGTCGAGGATTCGCTCCTCGACTGGTCCTCCTCCTGCTCCTCCTCCTGCTCGGCCTTCGCCAGCCTCGCCGCCCCGAGCTTCTCCCTCGCCGAGTCCCTTCACTCCTTCCATCTACTGAGAGCAGCCATTGGAGACTCATGAGAGACGAACCCGCGGCGTCCTCGACGAGCGCAGGTGAGTCTCCCTTCAAGGAGAAAGGAAGAGGAAGGCCGGAATGCCTCAATGAGTCAGCCTCTCTACTCGGCGACGAGTCGAGGTCCTTTCCTCGCTCGTCAAGGTCCTTCCCCTCCCTCCCTCCCCTCTGTACAGTCCGAGACTTTTCCCTCCTAGCAGCCGTGTCCTCAAACACTCGGCTCCCCTTGTGAGTCAAGAGCCGGCGTTACTGATCCGCCGACCGCGCCCTCCCCTGTCGGTTCTTCCCCTTTCTCCCCTTCTGCCCTGCCCCTTGCCTTCCCCTGCCCCGTCCCACCACAGAACTCGTCTGTCTCTTGTGGCTCCAAGGGGCGACGCCCTCGCCGCAGGCCTCCGCCGCTGCCGCCTCGTGCCTCCTCCCTCTTCGACAGTCGTCGCTTCTCCGTCCTTCTTTTCATTCTCCGAGCATCGATCCATCCAGGCTTTTGTGCGTGTTCGCGTCTCCCGCAGGCGTCCCCGCCCTCACCTTCTCCTCCCCTTCCGCCGTACCCCGTCCTTCTCCTTCTTCTTGCTTCATCTTCTGAGTCTCTTTGACCCTAGAAGGGAATGTCGGTCGATGATTGTTGACGGCTCCTTGCCCATCCCTTCCCCTTCCCCCATCGCCCTTCCCCTTTCCCTTCTCTCCATCAGCGACAGGTTCTTCTCTCGCCGCGTAGTAACACGCCCGCCTTTGGAATTCTCCCTTTGGTTTGCGCCTCTGCTTAGTGCTTCAGCGCGTGTTTCTTCTCTTTTCCCGATTGCTGCCGCCTTCTCCTTCTCCCTCCTTCCTCCACCTCGATCCTCGTAGAAACCTCGTCTGTGCAGGTCCCTTGAGTCGCTCGTCGGCGACCGTCTTCCACAGTCCCGCCGAGGCGCCGCCAGTTCCCTCCGCGCCGCCTCCCGCCGTTTCTCCCGCTGACTCGGCGCCCAAGAAGGTTTGGTCAACGATGACGACCCGCCTGGAAAGCACGACGAGCATCAAGGAATGGTCAACTCCCGCACACAAAGTGGTCGAGGGACAGCCACCCGGCCCCGTGAGTCCTCCTTCTTCTGCCTCCTCATCTTCTTCTCTTCCACGTCTTCTTCTTCGTCTTGTAGAAGAGAAGGAATTGACTGGGGGAATCGGACAACGAGGGCAAAGGGGCAGCTGCGGCCTGCGGGCTTCTTTCCAACCGGTTCCAAGCGTCCATTTGCATTCTGTTTTTCGTCTTTCTCAGACCCCCCCCCCCCCTTCCCCTTCCCCGCAAAGGGCCAGAGGGCAGTCACCAGAAAGAAAAGAGAGCGAGGACACGTCTCCCCTCCCCCTCCACTTCTCTATACTCTCGTCGCCGCGTCCAAGTCTTTTTTCGGTTCGCACGCCGTGACACCTCGCCTCGTGCACGAGATTGTACGTTCGAGGGGCTGCTGGTTGCGGGTTGGACGACGTGGAGAAGGGAGCTGGCAGGGCGTGGAAAGGGGAGGGGAGGGAAGGGGAGGGGCTGGCAGCTGGCAGCAGGGCGAGTCGGGGCGTGGCTCTTCTTCTCCCGCTCCTCTCGCGACGTCGTCGCCCGCAACGACCTCCACTGGCAGGCGAAACTATCGTCTCGGCGCATCATTGAAGAAGGACACACGAGACACTCACCGCAAGGGGCAAAGGGAAGGGGGAGAGAAGACGAAGGACACGACAATTCAATGTCCAACCAGGCTGGACGCGGCAAAAAATTCTCCGAAGAATTCGCTGCGAAACTAAGTGTCTTCGTGAGTGAGATTGAGTCTTTCTTCCTTCATCCTCCCTCTCTCTCTCTACTTCTATCTCTTTCTGAATGAAGAAGAAGGAGTCAACTGTTGATTGTTGCAGGGCGATCACCCGTCGACACTGCAGGGCGAGGCTCGCAAGGCGGATGTTCGTACCATCACTCCTCAGTACAAAGTGGGCGCTGAGAAATCCGTGAGTGGGAGGGAAGAGAGGAGTCTCCCCTTGCAGACATCTGAGTTCGCCCTCGGCACCACGGGCCACATCCCTCGAGCAACTGGAGACTACACCGTCAAGTCACAGCAACAACACTATCTCCAGAGAATCATCGACCCCAAGGTGAGTTTCTCCTCTTGGCAGTCTTCATTCTCAGGTTGCCTCGAATGCCAATCTCCCAGCTGGCAGCAGCACTCTGCCCGGCAACTATCGCAAGAAGCTCGTCGACGACTTTCCCTCTCAACATTCCAAGCGTTCTCTCATCAAGTTGGAACCCATGGAACAACGGCGCTTCAAGGTCTTCCTTCTTTTCCCTTGTCTTCACTCTTCTCAGTCAGTCGAGTCTCGGCCGATCACGACGTCGGCTTATCTCACGGAGAGTGTGGACAGACATCGGGACATGGAGGCGTCGCGACTCCGTGAATATCTCAAGGCGAAGGAGGACGAGGCGAATCAACCCTGGAAGAAGCCGAATTGGCCTGGACCGAAAGCGACGCGCGACGACAACTCGGAGAGTCTTCGGGAACTAGAACATATCAAGCAGGTCCGTGTCCCTTCTCTCTCCCACAACTTCCTTTTATAGAAGTTGGAGACACTTCAGAAGGTGAGGATGAGTGTGTGTCCCTTGTGTGTTGCGTGTTGTTCTGTCCTGTCCCAGCTTGGAGTAGAGGGTAGAAGGAAGAGATGCATGCTCTCTCTGAGAACACTGAGGACACTGAGTGAGAAGAGGCCGGCAACCCTTTCCTTCTTCTGCCTCCTTCGCTGCCACCTCGCCTGCTCTTCCTTGCAACAGCCTTCTTCCTCGAGGAGTGAGTGTGCAACCCGACTCAACCAGAGCTCTCTGCAGAAGGTGACCAGGACGCAGTCCATGGGCGAGCTAATGCTCTCTCCCGATCAGTTCGACCATCATTATCCGGTAACTCCTTCTTCTCCTCTTTCATTCTAATTCTTCAGCCGAGTGCTCCTTCTCCACGAGAGCCGGGTTGGCTTGTCCGAATGCGGAAGACGCGTTATTTGGACTCGGTCGAGGAGTCGCGAGCCTTGAAGAGAACACGCAGTGAGGAGCAACTCTCAGGGGACAAGCGACTGTCTCTGCCGCCCCCGTCGGGTCTCGCCAGTCGTTCTTCGTCGCACAGCCGTCTCTGGGTAAGTTGGCGCTTAGCCTTACTACAAACAGTTCCTCCCTCGGAAGAGTAGAAGAAGGGGAGGGAGGGGGAGGGGAGAGGGAGGCGACCTGCGAGGTCTCTCGCAACACGCTGAGAGGGATCTCCGAGTGCCTCGCTCGAGCCAGTCCCGCACTCGCAGAGACAAACACTCGGAAGGACGCTCCTGCAACCCCGTGGAAGCGCCGTCGCCGCCTCCCGCCCCCTCCTCGTCGCGGTCACGCCTCGTCCCTCGCTTCTCGTCCCTTTTCCCTTGTCCCGGGCATTGGGGGGAAATGCGGAAGAGAGATGAAGACGGCGTCGGTTGCAGGAGAGCGGCGTGGAGGACTCGTTGTCGTGGCAGCTGCGGAAGGAGTTCTCGCTGTCGCGCTTCTCGGTGAGACTCGCTGCTCACTGGGGCGATGGCCGAGGAGGAGAAGTGTGTGCTCTCGAGGAGAGGCGCGCTGTCCCGTCGCTGCCCTCGCCCGGCACCCTTGTCTCTCTCCATCACCCCCTAATTCACCCGGCTTGTACTCCTCGCTCCTGTCTCGCTCTGTCCCTGTCCCTCCCTCTCCATCCCCTACTAGAGCTCTAGAGACTCCATTCCCTGTATTCCACGATCAGGGCTCAGTCCTTGGTGTCCATCTCAGGGGCCTTCCTTCTCGAGCTTCTCGCCTTCCTTCTCGAGACACTTCAAAGCGCGGCCTTGGGCGACTCGCGCAGTTTGCTCGTCGCCTCGTTCGACCTTCTCTCGCGGTTTCCATGCTCTGAATGGACTGGCGGTCGCCGCTGTCGCCCCTCTCCTCCTCCTCTTCCCTCTATCACGGAGACGATGAAGACCCCGAGAGGGCCGCCCTCCTCCGTGCTCGCAGTTCTGTTGCTCGTCTCACTCGAGTCTATCTCGACCAAGTGAGACGCGACGAGCAGCGCCATGCGCGTCCTCGGTCCGTGGCGGCTCGTCGTTTGCCCGAGATCGCCGAGGAAGAGGAGACTCGCGTGGCCGCCATCTACAGGACACCAGTGAAGCCGGCAAGCTGCACGTCGCTTCTGGGAGAGATGCGAAGGGGAAAAGGGGAAGGGTGTTTGCTCGGCGCTTTGCTCTGCTCTTCTCCGGGACTCGAGGGGAGGGCGAGGGGAAGGGGCAAGGGCTGGAGAAAAGAAGAAGAAGGCGAGGAGAAGCCGCCCCCTCACGCTGCCGCTTGCAGGAGCGCCGCGTGGAAGGTACCGAGGTGGCGGAGACGCGCGAGACTCGCAGTGAGTCGGCGAGGAGGGCCGAGCCGACGAGGGACTTCCCTGAGAGCAGCTACATCCCTCCCTCTTCTCTCAGGAAACACGGATCCAAGACACAGGTGCGGGAGGGAGAAGAAGAAGACTTCTTCAGCTCCTCTATCCACCGGGGAGCACCGAGCACATCGCGAGTGAGAAGACGCCGGCTGAACGTCCGAGAGAGAAGGTCGTCTACGAGAATCGTCCCTTGCCACCAGCCGTCGTCGCCGTCAACATCGACGTGGAACCGAAGAGACGCTCCGAGGTGGCCTTCTCCCTCTTCCCTCATTCTCTTCTCAGTCGAGACAACGACAGCCGGACGACGACTACAGCGAGCGTCTTATGTCCCCGCCGCCTTCTCTGCAGCCGAAGTCGATCTTGAAGCAGAGCTACGCGGCGCAGTCCTTCAGCAGTCGCGAGATCTCCTCCACCTCCTCGGCAGACTTCCCCGCCCCGCCGCCGAGTCTCGCACCTCGACAGAGTGAGGACAAGAATTGGGTGAGTGGCGAGGAGAAGGGAGACCTTGCAGGGGGAGATGCCTCGACCGAGTTCCACGACGTTCCAAGAGATGAGCGAGGAAGAGCGATTCCATCAGATGCAAGAGAACCTCCACAGACATCGACAACGCTCTGTGACTCCTCAACAGAAGAAGTACCCCGTCTCCTCCTTCAACGGACCTTTCTTCCGTCTCGAGGAAGTGACCCCCGATGGAAGAAGCAGGCAAGTTCTCCTCCTCCCTCTTCACCTTCCACTCTTCAGACCGGAGTCCGTGATTCCCGCGAACGAGCGATCGGAGTCGGGTCTTGTGGAGTCGCATGAGAGACGCTACGAGGGGTACTCCCTCTCCGAGATGAAGACTCTCTCCTCTTCGGAGGCCGAGCTTCGCGGTCACAACGCCCCTCGAGGAGAAGACAGCGTGGTCCTCTGGCCGCCGCCTTCCACGAAGGACCGTCCTCGGTCTCAGTCTGCCATGGCGAGAAACATCACGGACCCCGAGAGAATCGACGAGTTTCGTCGTCAGAAGGCCCTCGAGGAGGAGGCGATCCGCCGGCGCGAGGAGCGCATCGTGCGAGACCAGCACAAGCAGGTCTGCCCTCTTCTCTCGTCGAGTGTCCCAGTTGATGGCCATGCAGATACAACAGAGGCGTCTCATTGAGCAGCGCCATGAACCTTCCTTCCTCGTGCCGGCGCCTCCTTCAGTCGCCTCTCCCGACCCAGAACTCTCGCGTCTCGTCGACCATCGACGGCCGCCTTCAGTGAGTGAAGAAGGAGAGAAGAAGGCTGTCAGGAAGGAGGGACGAACGAGGTGCCGACGACGCGGGTCTTCGAGACTCGTCCCATATCGGCGCTGAGCGACGACCTGCGGGACACGGTGACGTCGCCCGGTGGAACGACTTGGAAGAGAACTTTCCTCGTGGAGAAGCCTCTGGATGTGGCCCGCAACGAGATTCTCACCAGCGAGGAGATCCTCGAGAGAGAACGATTCGAGATTGACCTTCTCAAGGTGAGCGAGAAGAGTCTTCTGAGGTCTCAGAGGAGAGAGGCGTTCGTGGAGAAGCCCGAGAAGCAGCCCGAGATATTCCGCACGGGAAGAAGATGGCAGCCGCCACCAGAGAAACCCTACATCTGGCCGAGTCTCCGACGACCCGTGACCGTGGAGCCGACTGTCGAACCCGTCGACTTCCTTCCCGGTACAGAGAGTCTTCCTGCAACAACGTGTTCAGGTGTTCCTAAGGGGATGGACGATGTGGGGGAATATCGCTGGCAGCCCGTCGTCTATGATCCAGCCTTCAAGAGAGAACGCAAGAACTTCACTCCTCAGAACTCGCCGCCGCACTCTCCTCGTCGGGGCTACGGCACGGGACCCCTGGACGAGGCGGCCAAGAGACAGACCAAGTTCCTGGTGCAGCCCTCGCCCGACGGCTCTCATCGGCCGAAGCCGGCCTTCAAAGGATCGAGACAGCCTCCCAGCGGGGGCTTCTATCCTCATGCACCAAACGCCATCAAGGTCTGTCTTGTCAAATTGGCATTTCTTCCAGGTTGTGAAGCGACGAACAGCGCAAGCGTCGGCTCTCTCTCCTCAGAGTATTCCTCAAGACCACGAGGACGTGGAAGTAATCCACCAGAAGAACTACCATCGCCTCGAAAACGCCTATCGCGACGAGGCTCCACGTCCTCAACAAAGAAGAAGTCGAAGAGACGAAAGACACTCGGAGAGTCAAGGTGAGGGAAGAGGTGAAGAGAAGGAGATGGTGGCAGTTCTGCACGACTGGGAGAAGATCTACGACTTGCCCCCTCACTCGTCCACCATCACGGGCAAGGACGCTCCCCACAACATCGACGTGCGACGCCGTCTCGCCCTCTTCGAACAACAACAACGTCAACTGAGAGCGAACTCCCTCGACTCGGTACTTCTTCTTCTCTTCCCCTTTCCCTTTTCTTCCTCACGCTTTGCTGCCTGCCGAGTGAGTGGGAGTGGCTTCAGCCTCACGTGCCGACGGGCGAGCCGGTCCTCGTCAAGGTCCAACCGCCGCGTTCCTCCTCCGTCGTCACAAACGGATCGTTGCTTCGCCGCGTGGACGCGCCGCCGCCGTCGGCTCCGGTCTCCCGAATGAGCACTCCGCCAGTGCGACCGCCTTCTTCCCTCCATCCCACGTCGCCTCAAAGTGATGCTCGTCAACGGGCGACGGCCTTCGTCGCGAGAGCCACGGCTCCCTCGCCGACTCCGCCGAGCTATGAACGAGCGCGACGCTATGTGCCGCCTGCATTGCCCGAAGGCTATCGAGTGCGTTGTGCTAGAAGAAGGGAAAGAGTGTTCAGCGTGGCAACTCCTCGCCGCCTCGAGTGTCTCCTTCACAGGGCAACACTCGGCGGATGGTGGCCGCCGTGCGCGAGCAGGCCGCCGCCTCCTCCTCGCGTCTTCACTCCGCCGCTTCAACGCCGGCGCCATCACGTACTCCGTCTTTGTCGGCGGCGGCGCGAGGTGCTGTGTCGCCGGCTTCGAGTCGCTTCCTCTAGCCCCCGGCCCTCCCACTCGAATCTCAGTCTTCTTCTTTAATCGCAAGAGAAGAGGAGAGGAGAAGAGACCTCGCTGTCCCTAGTGAGACCTCCCTTTCCTCTTCTTGCTTCCCCGTCGTTCAAGTGCCATTTCTCTCCCGGCTCCTGCTCCTTTTGCTCAAGCTGCCTTCTGTTCTCTTTCCGTCTTCTTCCTCTTTCTCTGCCCCTTCCTCTGCCGCCCCCACTGCCTCGCCCCGCCCCGACGCACCTCCAAGGACTCTCCACAAGGCAGGTATCCTTCGCTTCTTCTAATGCCTCAAATCAAGAATATCTCTTTCAGCGTTCTCAGTGTTCTCAGAGGGGAGGGATGCTTGTCTAACCCTGAATGTGTCTTCCTTCTCCTTCCAAGGAGATTCATGTCCGTGTTTGCAGGCGGCTAACGAACGTCCCAAGGTTTGTTGTCCTTTTCTCTTCGCTTCGGGTGCCTGGGGGGACGGGTCTAACGCCTCTTCTTCCTTCTTCTTCCTCTCACCCCGAGTGTTGCTTCACTCACTCCCTTCTTCTCCCAGAATGACGACCTCGACGAACTCGCCCGCAAGACAGCCGAAATCGCGGAACGCTCTCGTCGAAATCGTTCCGACTTCAAACTCGTGGACTCGGAACTCGTGAAGGAGGCGCCCGAGCCAGTGCCCGACAGTGTCAAGGTGCTCCTTCTTCTCTCCCACAAAGAGAGAATGCAGGATCGGGCAAGGGAGTTGCTCGAGTCGCGGGCTTCCCTCGAGACGCACTCCACGGCGGCGGGCGGCGTTCAAGATCGCAGCGGCTACGTGACGGTAACGCTTGTTGTGTGCGGTGCGAGTGGCTGTGTTGGAGGGCGGGGCGAGGGGCGAGTGAGTGTGGAGCCCTTGCAGGACGCCTCCTCGGCCACTTGGCAGTTCTCTCAGCATTCCTTCTCGCCGCGCTCAGTCGTCTCGGTGAATGGAGCGACGAGGGACGAGGGTCTTCTCAAGGTGCGCACCGACTACGCGGCCGCCGCCTCGCAGGTGCCGCCTTCGTCTCCTTGAGTAGAGCTTTGTGTGCGTGTTCAGCAGCGGGTCTGGCCTTTCCTTCCTGCTCGTCTCCCTTCAGTTGCCGAGTCGACGCAGACCGAGTTGCGCGAGACGAAGAAGGCGTCCACTCGCTACACTTCTCTGCCCGCCCTCGACCAGACGTCCGCCCTCATCCGCGTGCAGGTCCGGGCCCTCGCCCGACCGCGTGTCTAACGCTGTGTGCGGTGTCTCTCGCAGTCTCTTGAAACTGTCGCTGTCCCCCGTCCCCCTCCCTCCTCAGACTGAAGATTCCCTTTGAAGGACGAGAAGCCGCGCGGCATCATGAAGAGGCGTGAACTGGAGACCCGCGAGCAACTTCTCTACGCCGATGCGCCCCTCAAGACTTACGAGAGAAGCGTCTCCAGCGTCTCGGCCAAGGTCTGTCTTCTTCTTCCAAAGAGAGACTCCTTGCAGCCGAAGGTGACGGAGACGGTGCAGCGCTTCGAGGAGACGCGTCGCACGGAGGAGATCGAACGTCGTGTGCAGAGACGTGAGAAGCGCGAGCGTCGTTCTTCTCGTTCGCATCAGGCCTCGCGACGCCATGGAGGAGGCGGCGGCTATCAAGAGGAGTGGCACTACTCGTCCGCTCCTCAGGGTCTGTCTCCTCTCTCCTCTCTTCGTCTTGTCTTCTTTGTTGTGTCCGTGGAGTCCGTCCCCTTGCAGTGGCCGCCACAGTTCCTCGTCGTCGAATGCTGTCTCCAGCGGAACTCAACGAGGCTGTCAGGAAGGCGTACATGGCCGTCGACCAGGCGCATCGCGATATTCGTAGAGTGCTTGTCCTTGTCCTCTTCGTTCAATTTCATCTTGCCAGGATGAATAGAGGGATTTCAGGTCAACTGCGAAGTTCTTCTCTCTCGCGTCACAATGGCTATGTGCCTAGCAACGAGAGCTATCATCGCTCCACCTCGACGCATCGTGAAAGAGACTTCGCCGGCTCTGTGAGTTTCTTCCTTCAAGAAAGAAAGGTTCTCAGCGTGGCTGGGAGGAGCGCGGTCTGGCGCATGCTCGCTACGGCTCCTTGTCGGACTCGCTTCGCAAGGGAGAACTCAAATACGTGCCGAACGGAGAGCTGCGCGAGAACCGCAACGGCTTCCACAAGAGTCACTCGACCCGTGAGTCTTCCCCTTCTCCCTCCAAGTGGCAGGCGACGTCTTCTCGGAGGGCGGCTGGAGCGGCGACCATCGCTCGCAGTCTTCCTGGCGTCACGGAGGAGGCGGAGGCGGTCCGTTGGTGGAGTTCCCACCGACTCTGCCACGTGATGGCCGTCCTCTGTCGAGTCGCGACTATCGTCCAGTGGCGAAGTCGCGTTCTTATGCAGACTGGGACGACCACGGACGCGCGGGCTTCCCGAATGCGCTGCGACGCTTCGACGACCACGACATGACACGACTCGAGAATGAATTCCGCGACTCGCTCCTCATGGAACTGCCGAGGGGCAATGTTCAAGAGAAGGACTCGCGCACGGAACAACTCCCCGGCGGCTACGAGACCTTCTCCAAGGATGTGCGTGCCCACAGCGGACGTCGTGATGGACGCGACGGTCGACCAGTCGACTACAAGTACTTTCCTTCTCTTCTTCATGAGAGATTGCAGTGAGGCGAGCCAAGAGTACACGTACAAACGAGAGCAGGAGACGGACCGTCGACGCTAAGTGCGAGTTATTGGAGAGTGCCTTTCCCTACTTCATCCCGAGTTCTTTTGCTCATTTCTGCATTCTTCCTCCTTCTTCTTCTTCCTCCTTCTTCTTCTTCCTTCTTTCGGGAACTGCCACTGTAGAGCCCGTTGCTTAGTCCCTGTCCCCTTCCCTTCCTCACTTCCCCTTCCCGTTTCTTGTTCCCGTCCCGTCTAGATGTCCTTATATCTGTATGCATAAAGTGTCCCTGAGAGTCCTCGACGTGAACATTGTCCGTTTCTCGAAGAAATCGTCGCCACACATGTCCTTCTTTACACCATTACACGATTCATTCGAACTCTTGGTATTGGTAAGGAAGAACTCGCTAACAATAAGAGAAGGACGTAGATGAAAGGAAGAATGACTTCCGAGCACTCAAGTGAACTACCAGCGTATTGGAGTCTCAGTCGCATCCAAGAATAGCGTTTGTGACCCGCAAGAGAAGCGAAACCCCCTGCTTCACGCGTAGTTGTCTCGGAACGGAAGTCTTCTGCTCTAACGAATTCAATGTTTTATTCCGGGAAGACACGAAATATCACAGATAAAATCGCTCTATAGAAATGGGATTAATACAAGTTCAGAATCAGTACAAAGACAGACAGACATAATTATAAGAAATATGCATCATTTATCGTTTCACAATGGCGTATTGCTTCTAAAGAATAGAGATTATTCTTCAGCACGCGAAATGTATGTGGAAGAAGAAGACAGGGAGAGTGAAAGCGGGAAGGGAAGGTCGCACCATGGAAGTCGTGAACAGTCGTCAGTCCGAGCTGTGTAGAAGAAGAGAAAGGTTTACTTCTTTGAGAATGCCGCCGTGCCCTTCGGAGCCTCGACTCCTTTGATTCCCAGAAGGCGCTTCATCTGGGCGTCCTGGTGACGAACAACCGAGTCGTTGCGATCCGCCTTGTCTTGGATTCGATCGAGCATACGATTCTGGTCCTCGACTTCTCTGCCGAGAGCGGTGCCAAGCATCTGGAGATTGCGCAGATTCGAGCTCATAGCATCTAAACGTGTGATTATATAAGACATACTTCAAAAACTCACCGAGATTTTCGTCGATCTGGTTGTCCATCGCTTCCCAGCGAGTGCCCTTGATGGCATTCCTCGACGACTCATTCAGAGTCCTTTGTCCGGAAGACGACGGATAGGACGAAGACGAATTGAGGTTGCCAACAGTGTCACCCAATTGACTCGCCGACTTCGAAGGCGGAACGGACGCAGTTTGAGCTGGTTCCTTTGGAGCTCGGGAGAACTTGTTCTTGAAAAAGCCTCCGAAGACGCTCTTGAGAGAGTTCAAATTGCGCTGGGTCATCTGGGTCGTCCTTTGGATCTCGTCGAGACCTCGCTCCGTCTTCTCCAGCTGCTCTCGCTGAGCCAGCAGTTCGTGGGCTGTGTCCACGCCCAGTTTCTCGCTACTCTCGAGATGTTGACGCGAACGCTCAGTAGAGTCGAGACTCTCCTGGAGATACTTCTCGATCTCGCGTTCGTAGTAATTCGCGTCGTCTTCCTCCCTCGCCGGCGTCGTGTAGCTCTTTGGCGCCTTCATGGAAGTCGCTCCCGTGTAGTCGTAATCGTCATCGAATGGATTCTTCGACATTCTTCCCTAGAACTACAGCATTTCGTGGATTTTTTATGTTCGACGGTATAGCCGTAGCCATCGAGAAGACAAGAGCAAGTACGAAACAAGGATGTTCACATAGATTTATCAAAATGAGCAAACTAATCCTACGAATATGTATAATACACGTGTGACAACTCAAGGCAGGCCATTTTCAGCCATCTGCTTGCTATAATTATTCTGGTCACAGAGGCAACCCGAAAACATCTTCAAACTACAAGGACACTGACTTCCTGAAGGCTGCAAAGGAAACATGTGTAAGGCACAAAAATCCGGCTTCATCGTGGCGCTGCTTATTTGAGTTGAGAGTATTCAGTAGGCGTGAGGATCTTCGACTGCATCTTCTTGATCAACGGAACTGAAATCAGAAAATAACTTTGAAAAGTTGGACAGACCAGTGTAGGCGACAGTCGCGTCCCAACCCGGTTTCGCCCACGTCGATTGGCGTGTGTCGTTACGGGCAGCCATGCTCGGATAAGCCCAGATGTGCGTGACGATGTATAGCTGACCCACCTACAGCAGATGTATTGGTCAGGAAAAGAATGCAGCAAACCTGAGCAAAGAAGCCTCCGACATCTTGATTATGCTCCCGACGATAGGTGATTCCTTTGGCCCAGCTGTTGCCCCATTCAATCATCGAGCCAGGCTAGACATCATTTCCACCAAAGCATCTTCAACACACCTTGAGGACGTACGAACGCAGGTCGTAGACGTGAGAAGGCGCACGGGGTTCCGGTTCTCCCCAATAGGAAAACGATTTCATGAGGACATCTCGTCTGCGTGAGCAAAGCTGAGCCACGTCTTTGTCGGCCGCCTTGAGGGAGGCATCCGATGCCAGAAGATCAATACTGCTAGAAATTACGAATTTGATTTTATGCGTGAAAAGAAGTTTACCGATCGATGTCTTTATAGCCTTGTTTATGTCTCCAAAGATGAACAGCCTGATCCTTTGTCCGTCCAAAAGCGACAGTCCATGATCCGACAAGTTCTGTGGAAGGCAGCACCTTTTCTACCGTGCTTTTGTAAGCACCGAAGGCCTTCAAGTAGTTGTCAATCTCACCAGGGCGATAATTATGAGCTGGAAAGAGGTTAATCAAAAACAGTAAAACTAACTTGTAAGCTCGTAGATGTATTCGGAGACAGAGAGGAGAGACGAGTGACTTTGCTTCTGCGCGCCATCGGGGTTGATGGGATGCCCGAAGAGCGTCCGCGAAATCCAGCTTCCTCCACTTCCACTTCCCTTTCCTTCTTCACCGCTCTTCTCTTCGCCTCCACTCTTGCTAGCAAACAACCGTCCTTGCGCGACACACACCGCGTTTGGCCTACAATAATCATTTTGATGCCGAACAGTCTCACCGTTGAATTAACCCAGCGGAAGCTGTTCGAAGTAGAATCGCCGCGCGGTTCATCTGAAAACGGCCACATAAATCTGATCCAGCGTAAACGTGAACTAAAGAAAAAAAAAAAAAACGTCACACAGGACAATGTTTATATCACGCGAGCGCGTTCAGACGAAGTGACCTCGGCGCAAAGATAAGGCTCCACTGGCCCTTCGTTTTCAACGATTCAACCACAACACTACAGTCTTCGAGAATTGTTTATCGAAGGAAACGGATAACAAGAACAGGTGCAGTGCACGACTCCAAAGCAACAACAAAGAGACGATCAAAGTCGAGCACACTTAAGAGCTAAGCGCACATCTTCTAATCCTACGTATGGATAAATGAGCAGAGATTCAGAACTCGTCATCACGCTTCGAGTCAGAGTCGATGGGGAAAAGCTTGGCGATCGGTTGAACCATCTCCGCATGAATGTGGGTGTTGCGCGGGGTGCGAATGCCATCGTCCTGCAGAGAGCCTCCGCTGTAGTGGAGACGACCGTGCACAAGCACCCGCGTACCTAAAAAAGAAATGTGTCCATAAGGTGAACAGAGACGAGAGAACCTAGAAAGTCAGCAAAAGCAACAAACCCTTCTGCACGTTCCTCTCGACGAACTCCGCCGCCCTTCCGAAGACAGTCACGTTGTGACGCTCGCTCTGCTCGACAGTCTCGCCGTTGGAGAGACGCATTTGATTGTTCGTGACTAAAATACCAACTAAATCGTTCAAAGCACTCACTAAGCGTGAAAACCGAGTAGACACGACCATTCTTTGCCGTTCTCACTTGAGGACTCTCCGCCACTCCTCCGAGAAGCTCCACGCGGTTCACACTATACAGTTTATGCAGAAACGGAGACGAAATACCTGAATCCATACTTCCTGCGTGTCTGTGGCTTGTCATCGTCGAACAGCTCATCCACGTCTTTCTTCGAAGGCTCAGAAGCAACTTTCGTTGAAAGAGAGCGAATCGTGGTTCCGCGCACCAGACCGAAAGCCGTCGATGAAGCGTTCTTCAGCATGATGAACTGAATCAAAACAAACTCAACAAAGCTATTTTTGATAAAGAAAACATTTCGCGACGCAAGCATACAAATGTGATTTAATTTGCAAAGAAAACAAAGCAAGAAACGGTTACGCAGAACAACATTAGCATTAGCACCTGGGAAGTCAGCAAAAAACGAATGAGGCAATTCAGTTCTCGAAGGTGACGTCACGCGAGGTTTACCATAAAGCACGTGCAAATTAGAGATAGTCCTTTGGCGTATCGAAAGATTTTATGACACGCGCCTGGTTGTTCCAAAGTCCGAAAAGTTCAAAAAGACGTTGAAATAAGCAGAAATAAAGAAAACACTTCTGTATCAAATGAAATATGGAATTTAGCCTTGTATTGAAGTGGGATGAGTGTTGTGTATGCAAGTGAAGTTCACCACTTGGATGTCGCCTCGAATAACCTCTCTCCACTCACTCGAGTCTCTCAAAAAGGAAAGGGTCGTGCGTCGCCGAGTGCCGGGCCGACGTGACTCCTCTCGTCTCCAAGTTTCGCCCTCCTCCAACGCATAAAAGCACCAATGGGCGTCCTTCCAAGTCCAATCCTCACTCTTCTCATACATCTCCCTAAATGCTGCTCACTCTTTTCTTGCGTCTACTCTTCGTGGCGGGTCTTGCCTCGGCGCAGTTCAACCTTCTCGGTCTCGGCAACTACGGTAGTTTAGGTACAACAAGCGATTGTACTTTTTCCTCTTTGATTCGAGTAGAAGATAATCTTTCAGCATATGGCTACAACCCCTATCTCTACCAAGGAATGTCCAACTACGCCTCGATGAATCCCTACAACCCATACTACGGAGGAATGTCGAACTACCCCGGCTACGCTCTCTCGGGTCTCAATGCTCTCAGCTCCTACGGGGGCTACGGCGGTCTCTACAACAGTCTCGGAGGCTACGGCGGTCTCTTCGGCAATTCTGGTCTTGGCATGGGCGGTCTCGGTCTCAACTCCATGGGAGGCATGGGGAACATGGCCGGAGGAGGAGGAGGAGGAGGAGGCAGTGGCTGGGGTCTCACCAACTACGGTAACAGTCATTACGGCAACTCTCGCGGTATTGGAACTCGTCTCAGCGGTGAGTGGCTTGCTGCTGAGAGAACGGCTCAGGGAGTCGCAGCAGCAGCTCTTCGGTGCACAGCGGCCTCTCCTCCGGCACCAGCTCCCTCACGAGGAACTATGAAGGTGGCTATCCTTGGGAAACGAAGAAGCAGTGATCGTCCTCGTCCCTCTTTCTTCTCTCTTCTAATACGGGCTGGGGAATGAATTCGCTTGAAATAAAGCGTCTGCGAGCTTTTGTTATCAGAGGAGAAGAGGCCTGAGAGAGAGCAAGAAGAGCCGAGGGAGAGTGTAAGACGGGGAGGGCCGAGAGACGCGGCTCTCTGTACACCGACGCGAGGCTCCTCACCGCCGGGCCTCGCTCCTTGTCGCTTTGTGTTTCTGCTTCTTCGAGGCGAGGGGCGAGAGGAGTCAGAGCGCTGACTCGGCCACGCGGCTGGATGCCCCATGGGCTGCTACAAGTCGCGTCCCGCCACTTCATGTGCTGGTTCGTCCTTCTTCTCCTTTCAAGGCTTGCAGATGAACTCAAGAAGAAGATCAGCGAGGGTTATGCCGTCGTGAGAAGTCGTCTGAATGACGACGTGAAGCCGCGCTTCGAGCAATGGTCGCCCATCCAGGTGGCCGCCTTGTGAGTTCTCTTCCTTCTAGCAGCAAGAAGAAGAGACTTCAGTCAGAGCTCGGCCAAGTCTCTCCAGGACTTGTTGACTAGTGCAAATCTGGAGGAAAGGACGGCCGTGCACGACTTGTCTCTTCTACATCTTGTCTGTGCTGGACAGACTGAAGGAGTGAGTGCCTCTTCCTCTCTCTCACTCCTTGCAGCAACTCGAGAAAGTCTCCTTGCTCCTCGACTTCTGTGGGGAAGACGACGCTCGACGTCGAGCTTTGCTCAGTCATCAGACAAAGAATGGCTTCTCGGCCCTCCACTTCGCTGTCTACAAGATGGACGCGGGTTGTGTGGCAGCTCTCCTCGAGGCAGGGGCGGACGTGAATGTGGGGGGACGCCACGTGCTGCCTCCCCTGCAACTCGCAGCCATGTGTGGACATGCGGCTCTCGCCGAATGCCTTGTGACGAAGGGCGCTGCTCTGCACTCCTTCGACTTCGTTCACTTCACGGCCCTCCACTCGGCCACTTACTGTGCTCATGAGAAGGCAAGAAGATGACTTTCTTCGCAATCCTTCAGATGGTCCGTGTCCTTCTTCGACTTGGCGCCGATCCGAACTACAGTGGCGGGGTGCGAGATCGTCCTCTCCACCTGGCGAGTAGTAAGGGGCTCATCAACACCGTCTCCGCCCTTCTGAGTGCCGGAGCTGATCGTTGGTTGTCCTCTCTCGCCATTCTCTCCTTGCAGCTCTTCTCGCTGACGACGAAGGCAACACGGCGCTCCACTTCGCGGCGAAGGCCGGTCACACAACTGTCATCGAACTCCTGCTCGCCAAGAATCACTCCGACGAGGTCCCTTCAATGCCTCGATTCAACTAGATTTCAGTTGGTGAAGACGACGAATGTCTACGGAGACACTCCTCTGCACGCGGCTTGCTATGGAGGACGCCTCGACGCGGCGAAGAGCCTCGTCGCCGCCTCGGGCATTCACTGTGTGAACACCGTGAGTCTCTTCTCCCTTCCGAGAGGCGAGTAGGAGAACGTCTACTCGGAGACCCCGCTGCACGCCGCCTGCACCTCGGGCAAGAATCTCGAACTCGTCGCTTTTCTACTCAAACAACCCGGAATAGATGCAAATTACCAGGGAACGGACGGCCATACTGGTTCTCTTTCTTATTCTCTTCATATCTTCTATGTTTCAGCTCTCCACAGTGCTTGCTATCACGGCCATCTTCGACTCGTGCAGTTTCTGCTAGAGAACGGCGCAGACCAGTCGTTGACAGCCAGAGCGACGGATCGTCCTCTCGCAACTGGAGGCGTCTCTTCCACTCCCTCGCCGGCCTTCGCCCTCTGTCGACCAGCTTCCGACTCATCTACATCTCTCGGCTCCTCCAAGTCATCCACGCAGTCTCTGCCCGATGACCTGCAAACTCCGGTCATCTGGGCCTACGAGAAGGGCCACGACCAAATCGTCGCCCTCCTCAAGCACTACGCCAACAAGAGAGCGGACTCGGATGTCTGCTCCGAGTACAGGTTCCCTCATCTTCTTCTTCCCCAGAAGATCTCAGTTCGGGAGACAGCAGCTACACTCCGTTGCCGAGTCCCCTCGGAAGACTTCGTTCCATGACCAAGGAGAAGGCGGAGATTCTCCAACTGCGAGCTTCTCTCTCGAATCACTTCCATCTCTCACTCACAGACGTCGACTTCCAGGTTCCATCAAGACATCTTGAGAGACTTCTTTCAGGAGGCAATTGGCAGCGGCTCCTTTGGCAAGGTTTACAAAGGTACTTTCAGGGGAAAGACGGTTGCCATCAAAAGGTGAGAGTATTCCCTTGAAGAGAGATGCTTCAGATATCGCGCTGTGGCCTTCGGATCGAAGAGCGAAGTGGACATGTTCTGTCGAGAAGTGTCTATTCTCTCGCGTCTCAAACATCCGAACGTCGTCGATTTCGTGGGCGCCTGTCTCGACGATCCTTCTGTTCGTTTCTTCTCTTCGCAAAAGACTCCTTGCAGCAATTCGCCATCATCACGGAGTATGTGGAGAACGAATCTCTCTTCTCGCTTCTTCACGAACACAAAAGAGTCTTCGAGATGGCCCTTCGTCTCCGAGTGGGCGTGGAAGTGGCGAGAGGGATGCGTTATCTGCACGAGTCGGCCAAATGGCCGGTCATTCATCGAGATCTCAACTCGCACAACATCCTCCTTCACGCTGACGGTCGAGCTGTTGTCGCCGACTTTGGTGAGAGTCGCTTTGCCTCCAAGAGGGACGACGACAATATGACGAAGCAGCCGGGGGTAAGTGGCATCTTTGAAGAAGAAAGGGTTCAGAATCTGCGATGGATGGCTCCCGAGATCTTCTCTCAAAGTGGACGCTATGACAGGAAAGCGGATGTGTTCAGCTTCGCGCTTTGTGTCTGGGAACTTCACTCGGCAGAGCTTCCCTTTGCTCATCTTAAACCGGCGGCAGCTGCAGCGGAAATGGCTTACAAAAGAGGCAAGAAACGAGTCGAAATGATTTTGCAGGTCGTCCCCCGTTGCCGACACAGCCAACGGCGCAGTTCCCAGCACATATCATGGCGATGCTCACTTCCGCCTGGCACCCCGATCCAACAGCGCGTCCCGACTTCGCACAATTACTGCCGAGTCTCGAGGAGCACTGTCTTCTTCACTCGCCCGACGTCGTCGACTCGTCTCTTTCCTCGGTCTCCTTGCTCAAATCGCAGTGGGAACAACGCTCGACTCCTTCCACTAAGTCGCCCCGTTAGTTTGATTCTGTTGAAACAAAGCGCTGCAGAGTATGCAAGTAACAGTCAGATCCCTCCGGTTCCTTGGCAAACAACAGGAAGCACAGTGGAGGAGCTACGTCAGCGTCTCGATAGGAACGGCTATGTCTATCAACCAAAGACGCAGATTGTGGGTCGCTTGCAACAGAAAACCATTTTCGAGCACGAGAATCGAGATAGCTCTTAAAATTAGGTAACGCGTCTTGCTACCATCTACAAACGGGTGAAATCTTGTTCAATTGTTGAATCTAGTCTGTGTTGCTCTCCTGTCCTCGACACATCAAAAAGAACTTCCGGTGCTGATGAATGTTTCCGCTGCTATGTAGCTAGTAAGCTATTGTGCCTAACTCTGCTAGAATTCCATTTTATCTCGATAAAGATTTTGAAGAGAGTAACCAAACATCCAAAGAGAAATGTCTTACTGATCCGAGCGACCTCTCGAGACGAACAACTTGTTCGACTTCACACCGAGGCGAATCATTTGCTTCGAACGCAGCTTTTGAATGAACTTGATGTCTTTCGCCGTCCTTACAGCTAGAGCACCTGAAGGATAAAAGAGATGAGGAGAGAGATGACATCTTACCTGTAGTACCAGTCCAGGCAAGTGCTCCGCCGTGATTAGCCTGAATGGCTTTGCGAATCGCCTCTCCTCCACGGCGTTTGTCATCTCCAATCGGTCGAAGGTGCTGACGGTAGAAACGAAGCAAAGACCGATGTCCAATTTTCGCGCCTATTTATAATACATGTGTCGAACTAACAAAACAAACCTGATGGAAGAGTAAGTGTATAGCCGTCATCGTAGAGGACATCAGCATCAGTTTCATTTTCGCCTTCCTCATACATCGAGCTGAAGATCATGATAGAATCGACCACAAACCTGTAGTCGAAATAGTCGGCCAGTTCGAGCATCGACTCAGCTTCTCGGTTCAGCTTGCAGTGCGACTTGTCGCGCATGTGCTTCTGACAAGCATCGACCGTGGAGAATCTTGTTCGCCTGTCTGGACAAAAAATGCATGCCCGTCCAGCACCAACTTTCAGCCCTGAATAATATTTGCTTAAAATGGCAACATCAACCAGGATTACCCAGGTATTTGATCAATCCTTTCAAGTCGCAGCAATACTTCGCATCTGGAACGACAAATCCATGAACGAGATTCATATGCTCCGTGTTTCGCTCGAATTCCGATGAACGTTCAGGACAGAAGAGGCACGATGTTACAGGCAAAGCCTGAAGAAATACTAGGAAATAAGAATGAGTCACCTGCGATTCGTCGAGCTCATCGTTTTCGTCTTCGGTGCCATGGTCAGTAACCCAACCACTGGAGCTGTCATCGCTGTCCTCGTCATCACTCTCTTCAAAATTCTCATCCACCTCCATCGGGACGCGTTGCTTCGGAGGCTGCTGTTTGGGTCCTTTCGGCTTCTTCCTTTCGTTTTCCAAGTGCTTCTTCGATTGCAAGTGGTTTTCAAAAGCTTTCGTGGATTGAAACTGCTTGTTGCAGGCGGAGCAGAATAAAGGGCCTTCATCCTGCTCCTCCTTCGATACGCGCTTCTCTTCGCGGTAGGCTAACACGCGAGACTCGAATTGTTCAAGAGTGACGGGCAACAACTCGGCCACCTAGCAAAATAGTACAAAAGAGGTGTTTATACCTGACGTTTGAGATTATATCTGTGCCATTCCGTCCTGTAGTGATCTCTTTGAAGATCAGCAGATTGGAAGACCAAGCGACATGAGACGCAAGTGTATCCAGTTGTAGGATCCAGTGATGCCATTACTCTTGACTCTGCCCTGAACAATCAATGCGCCAATAGTGAACGCAAATTCAAAAACAATTGTGGACACGAGGAACCACTTGAGGAGAATTGAAGCACATTTGGTGAAATAACATTCATTTCTTCAACAAGTAACTCAACAAATCAGAATGAGAGGCAAATCAATGGCGCAGTTTCAGCTTCTCGCGCGGTTCCTCCTCGTGTTCGTATTCAATTTCAACTCTCGGACGTTTCTTCGCGGCCACTGGAGTCTTCTTGGGAGCCTTCTTCGGCTTCTTGACCGACTTCTTCTTAGGCAGCTTTGAAGGACCAGGTTGAGGCTCCTGAAGCGAATGAAAATTCTTATAGTTTAGCATACCTCGGTTTGCTCTTCATCCTCGGCTGATTCACCACCTTCATCTTCGTCGTCGCTACTGTTGGGAGCCTCCCACTCTTCCTCTTCGCTGTCAGTGTCTGGAGGAGTCCAGTGCTGACCATCTTCAATGTCTTCCTCATCTTCCGATGAATCGAAATTCGCGACATATTCTCTGCGACCGACATCCTTGAACAATCATATCAAGGAATAAACGCGACTTACCTCATCATCTTGTTCCACTTCCACTTCAAGTTCTTCTTGATTCTCATCGAGCATTCGTTCGAATGCCTCTTGGCGGAAGTTGTAGATGTCACCATATGTGCCTTGTTTGAGCCTTTGAAGCAGCTCTTTTTCGATGGCAGTATCCAGCTTTGCGGCAACAAGAGCCTTTTCCTCACGACGCACTTCGCGTCGTTCAATCTTTCTCTGGATAGGAATGATTTTCTGCTGCCTGTAATACAAGGGATACATAAAACGCAAATTTCTCACCGTCCGCGCAACTTCATTTTGCGCATCCTAATAAGATACTGATGGATGCGAATAAGACGGGCCTTGCACTTGTGGCGAACATACTCGCTCCAGTGGAGAAGATTGTCACTAATTTGTTCAAGTGCTTTGGTCATATTGCGCGACAGCTTCACTTTCTCCCAAAGTCTTCGTGGATAGTGACTGCGCTCCACGACTTTCATGTAGAGGTAGCACACACCTGCGAGACCCGTTTCAAGTCGAAAACAAGCCAACCTTCTTCTTCTCGGACAGTGGCGTACTGACTGTTTGCCAAAGGGCACGATGCTCGGTTGCACAAACCGGTCAGGTTGTACTCATTTCGGCAGAATTTCTGTGTCTTTGTTCTGAACAGAATTGAGAAGATGTATCAAAGACTTACACTGTCTTGTATGAGCAGTGACCTTTGTTGAGGATATTCCAAGTGATCTCGTCGCACTGCATCTCTCTAAAGAAACAATTTATTTACATGGCACGTAGAACAAAATACCCGCAAACGACAGCATATCATTCAGAATCACTCCAATTATCTCGCATGGCCTCCGCGCGTTTTCTGAGGCTCTTTTCGTCGGAATGCGGCCGACAGAGAGACGACGACCATTTTATAAGACGCTTGTCCCCGCCAGCGGAGAAGAGTTCATAATGATGAGGTCGAAAGACACACGCCCTCACTGCTTGCACGTGGCCTGCTAGCGATACAGATGTAGCTTCACCAGCCTTGCTAAGATTTGTCAAATGCACATCCGTGCTTGACGGCAATGCGACAATCAGTTCGTTGCTAATGCAAGTAGCGGCAAAAGGCGTCGAAGGATCATTCGGAATCGCCTTGTACGTCGTACTCCAGGTACGAAGGACACTTTCGAGAGCGAGTGAAGTCGCATCGAAGACTTGCAAACGATTATCGGTGCTGTAGGTGACCAGTCGATTGCCGACGGCCTTCATTGCACCGACTGGACAAGCATGAGCTGACTTGTAGGTTCCGCGAGAGCCGCACAAAACTGCCAATTGCTTCCTTGCACTTCTCACATCCCAGAGTCCGATGTCGCCATTTGCTCCTCCGATCATGAGCATCCACGAGCCGTCTGTCGGCAGCCAGCACACTGACGTCGCCTTCCATGGTACCGACACGAAGCGTCCCGTGTCACCAACACGAACGTCATAGATTGGAACATGGGGAGTGAAATTGGCAGCAGCAATGGCGGGAAACACTTCCCCACTTGAATTCCATCCAACATTGAGAATGCGAGAATCAGATGAGAAAGAATTTGAAGAAGTGGCCTTAACAATGTCCCAGACAGCAACACGATTATCAGTACCGACAGAGAGAAATGTATGAGAAGCACTGGGCTGGAAAAGACAGTGACTAACCATTTTGCTAGTCGTGACAATATTAGAAATTGATGAATTATCGAGATTCATAACATTGACATTTCCACTGGCACATCCAAATAGCAAGAGTCGGCTTTCAGCCTCATCGATATCCACACAACTAACGAGAGAATTCAATTGCCACTGAGAACCAACTTCAAGACGAGATAACTGATGAGATACAGTCCTTTCGAGATGAATTGAAGGACAAAGTTCGCGCTGTCGCAAAAGTTTAAGATTCAAAGAGAGACTTTCAGATGATACACTCTTACCAAGAGTACAAGTCTTAATCCTACTTCGAAATCGTTCATCGTCCGAATCATGTGGAAGAGCAGAAGGTTTCTGCTTCTTCACAAGACGGGTTCTTTGCATGACATCAAAGTGTAATCGGCAAACACTCAGAGAGAATATAGAGCGAGATGAAGGCAATCAAAGTCTAGCCCAAAACTGGAAAATAAAGCGAAGGCGAGAGGTGAAATTCACGCGAAAGTTTTGCCCTACACGTTGACCTCACAAAAATCCGCTACGGCGCACGCATTTCACACAGCGTTCAGCACTTTTCGTTTTCTTCGCGCCTGAGTCAGTCGTTCTTCGTTTTGCCTCTAATTTCGCGCACTAGCTTGTTTCAACAATTTAATTAACACTCTTAAATGTACTTTCAACGCTTTCGTTTAGATCACCGTCAAACATGAAGTCCTGGCTCTTTCTTCTTGCTTGTTTCGGAGCAGTTGGAGCTCTCGATCACGCTGTCATCGACAAGGCTACGAACAAGACCTGCATCGTCTTCGAGGCCAATGTGACCGTGACGCTGACTTACACGGACAACCAGAACTTCACCTTCTCCCTCAACGAAACGGTGCCGAACGGCAAGGCCGGCGAATGTGCCCATGCGAAAAACGGCACTTCCTTCGAGACTGCGAAGTTCTCCTTCTATCCTAACGGAAAGCTTCCGGAGATTATGAGCAACGACACCCACCCGTGGCAACTGGAACTCATCTTTGAAAGCAACCCGCAAGCCGGATACGCTTTCAAGTTGGCCAACTACACCCTCCAGACGTCCGCGTACGACAACTACACGGAGGATCTCTTCGTGAAGGAGAAGAGCGATGATGAGAGCTGGCCAACGGACGCCAACGCCTTCAAGTGCTCGACCTACAATCTCGGACTCAACGGCACGAACTCGAAGGTGGAGCTGAAGAACTGGCGTGTCATCGCCTTCGCGGCTCTCGAGAATACCACGACGTTCCCGAAGGAGCAGTACTTCCAGCAGTGCTACCTCGACTCGCGCACTTCGGAAGTGGTGCCGATTGTCGTCGGTGCTTCCCTCGCCGGTCTTGTCATTCTCGTGCTCATTGCCTACCTCATTGGCCGCGCTCGCGCCAAGCGCCAGGGTTATGCGTCTGTCTAAAGAACTCATTCTCTTCACTTGTCTCTTTATAACACCATAATATTATTGTGTCGTGTTGCTGAGAAGGGTATGTCTTTTTTAGAAGCTTTGCACAATATGCATTCTTTCTTCTTGTTCATTTTGAAGTTTCCGAATGCTTTGCGTGATACTCTTTGGCGCGATTTGCGTTCTTTTGAATTATGAATAAACAAAAAAATTTAGGCAATGGCTCTGGTCGCGCAACCTCAACAGAACTACGGATCGAACAACCTCGCCTGTAAGAATTTTCATTTCTGAATTGAAATTGTGGAATTGTTGCAGTGGCGCAGCAGCAACAGTGGAATGGCG
Source organism: Poikilolaimus oxycercus (assembly GCA_034700245.1). Classification (NCBI taxonomy): domain Eukaryota; kingdom Metazoa; phylum Nematoda; class Chromadorea; order Rhabditida; family Rhabditidae; genus Poikilolaimus; species Poikilolaimus oxycercus. The sequence goes on from JAQIXL010000322.1 coordinate 35,185, forward strand.
CCGGACGTCTTCTGGCACCGGTCATGGAGCTCGTTGGCCACATGGGAGAAATTTATGGCGCAGCTTTTTCTCCCGATGGCACTCATATTGCTTCCGGTGGTTACGATCAAAAGGTGAAAAAAATGGCTGTCTTAGGTGTGTTTAGGTGTTCTTGTGGAATGCACAAGATGCTTGTGAGAATATCGACACACTCCCAGGTTATTCGGCCACGATCATGGATGTGAAATGGAGCAACGACAGCCAGTTCGATGCCTTCTACTTACTAATATTCTGCTAATTGTAGACGGCTGTTTCTGGCACTCGTGGACAAAAACCTGCGATACATTGATGTTGATACCGGTGCATGCGTCCGGAAGTTCACATCCCATCAAAAGATTGTGAATTCGTGTTCATCGACAAGACGTGGACCAATTCTAGTCGCCTCGGGCTCCGATGACGGGAAAGTTCTTGTGAGTTTCCTCTTTTCGTCTTTAGTAGCTCTCAGGTACACGACACGCGTTACAAGCAGCCGGCACACTCATTGGACAGCACGTTCCCCGTAACGGCCGTCACCTTTAATGACACGGCCGACCACGTCATTAGTGGCGGACTCGACAATGTCATCAAGGTTTTGTTTTGTCTCGCCTTCACTCAGTTCTAGGTTTGGGAGCTTCGCACGAACAGCGTGCTCTACAAGTTGAGTGGTCATCGCGATACCATCACGGGACTTGCTCTCAGTCCAAAGGGCGATCATCTTCTCTCAAACTCGATGGATTGCACAGGTGCGGACAGAAGCTTGTGACATCAAAGCGGACCTTAAATGATGAATCAAGTTTTTAATTTGCATGCTTTTAGCAAAGATCTGGGACATTCGCCCGTTCGTGGTTGGTGAGCGATGTGTGAACAACCTGACTGGTCATCAACACAATGCCGAGAAGGTTTCAAAAAACGCTTCATATATTGTTGAACTTGTTTAGAATCTGATTCGCTGCGACTGGTCAGCAGATGGTGGACGAGTAACGTGTGGATCAAGCGACAACTTCGTCTATGTTTGGGAGACAGCAACGAGACGCATCATGTACAAGTTGCCAGGACATCGCGGCTGTGTGAACGTTGCAGCCTTCCATCCGCAGTTTCCTATTTGTGAGTGGGACGGGCGGGAAGGTGAAGAAGGATTTCAGTGATGTCGGCGGGAACCGATCGTATGCTCTATCTGGGCGAACTCGACCTGGAACTCGACTGATTCTCTTCATTTCTCTCATTTATCACTTCGTTGTTAGTATTTGTTGCGTTTTCCCGGATAAACATCTGTCCAATAAAAAGTCTAACATGCAGAGGCGTCATTTTTCCGGAGCGCCAAAATACGCCGAGCGGTCCTCGGCCCCCTATTTGATTTTGACGTGCGCTCAGACACACGGGCCGATAATCGCCAGACAATGGCCCGATCGCCAACTAGACATTAACTATGATCGACCCAACGTC